>JAOYMZ010053531.1:0-13726 GCA_025802335.1 Pinguicula primuliflora | reverse complement strand
TGTGTAAGTGTATCTAAACCAACATTGTTCTGTTTGATGTCCGTCTTGCAAATTCTGAATACCTTTGTTGTTCAAGAGTTTTCATTATGTGTTGCATTATTGGTGGGTTGATTACAACTTGTATGCTTGGGTGTTGCATTTCAGTTCATGCCATAGTTTGACATTCTTAATCTTCACCCAGTCATGGTTCAAAATGTTTGGTTTTAAAATTTTTGGGAAAGGAATTAGTTTTATGTGTTTGTGAATCAAAACAGAACACAACTTGTTGCAAGATCTGGAAAACTTTTCTTAAGCCTAACAAATGAGTTCAGTACAACTTAGATAGAGAAAAAGAGTCGAACTAAACCAAACCAAATATACTCAGTAAATCCCGCCCTTAGACAGGGTCTGGGGAGGGTAGGATGTACGCAATCATACTCACACCCCACAACAGGATGGAGAGATTATTTTCGTGGAGACTCCCGACTCGAAAAAAAGGAACAAAAAGAAAAAAGAAAAAAAAAGAAAAAAATAAAAAATAAAAATAAAAATGAAAAAAATTAAAAGTAAAAAATAAAAAAATAAAAATAATAGAATAATAAAAAGGAGAAAAAGTATAACTGAAATACCTACTTACCCCAACAATGTACTACGTACATATTGAAATAAACGAATGGTTACGCAAATAACGAACAAACTAAATAAATAAATAACTATCAATCTAGAGATCAATAAACAAATAACTACGTTATATAGTCTTATGTATATTTAACCATAATGTGACGTCTCCAACTCATCCTATCAGAGGTCATGTCCTCGGAGAGGTTTAATCCTATTAGATCAAACTGAATCTGCTCATCCCATGACCTCTTTGGTCTCCCCCACCCTCGTCGCCCTTCGACTTGTAATCCTTCTACTCTCCTGACTGGATCATCCAAACTCCTTCTGTGTTTAATGGAACTACTACGTTACTTCGCCACTCCTCTGGTATCTTTCCTGTTGTCAGGATGATGTTAAAAAGAGTCATTAGCCACTTAACTCCGATGTCTCTTAAACACTTCCACACTTCAATCGATATGTTGTCCATCCCTACTGCTTTCGCAGCTCCCATGTTACTAAGGGCTCCCTTCACCTTCTCTGTCGATATCTGTCTAACCACACACTGATTTATGGGTCGGTGCACCGCTACATAGCTATTATACCCACGTGTCTCGCTAAACAATTTACTAAAGTATTGTTCCCACCTCTCTCTTATATTCCTCTCTGAGAAAAGGGTTTTTCCTTCCTCATTCTTTATAAATTTAACAATATCAATATATCTACTCTTCAGATCTCGTGTCTTTTCAAGCATGTGTATATCTTGCGCCCCCTCCTTAGTATCCAATCTCGTATATATACCCTTATATGCTTTGCTTTTAGCTTCAGCCACTGCCCTCAGATAAAGAAAAAGAGCAAAGGAATGAAATGAACAAAAGACGTGTTTCCTCAGAATAAGAACAAACATGACACTTCCTAACCGCAAAAATGGTCATGAATGCTCGTTTTATGACCAAGTCTCATAGCACGATTTTTGGCATCATCTTCCGAATGGATCTGTGACTAAGTCTTCATTGAGTTTCGTGTTTGACGTTTCCCGCAGATTCAATGCTTCTAACTGAAATTTAACAACAACTTCTAATAGCTCCCCCTAAGCTAAACATCCGTGAGTGTTTGGCTTATGTAGGTGAGTTGTAGATTCCCAAAGCTTCTCGTATTAGAGTGAAAGTCTCAACCTTGAGAGGTTTAGTGAGAATGTTCGCAACTTGCAAACTTAATGGACAATGGACCAGCTCTAATAATTCGTCGTGAACAAGATCTCTGAGGAAATGGAAACGAACATCAATAAGTTTGCTCTGTCCATGTAGAACCGGATTCTTCGACAACTTGATGGCTGAAAGATTGTCACAATACATTATTGTTGGTGAACTCTGCTCATGCTTCAATGTTTGCAAGATGCATCGCATCCTGACAACCTGACATGCCCCTGCAGCTGCTACAACAAATTTGGCTTCTGTTGTAGAAAGAGTAACTACTGGTTGTTTTTTGGATGACCAAGAGACCGCGGCTAAGATTAGGAGAAATAGATAGCCAGAAGTGCTTTTGCAGTCTACTTGGTCCCCAGCATAGTCTGAATCTAAGTAGCCGATCAGTTCACTAGTTACATTTCCTTTGTTGTATAAAAGACCATAATCTAGTGTGCCTTTGACATATCTCAATGTTCATTTACCAGCAAGTAGATGTGCTTTAGTTGGACGCTCCATTAAACGACTGATGAGGCTCACTGAGTACATGATATATGTCCTTGTAGTTGTAAGATACATTAGTGATCCTACGAGTTACTTGAAAGTTTTGGTATCCATTGCAACTCCAGTTTCATATTTCGTCAGTTTGGATCCAGGAACAACAGGATTCAGAATAGAATTATAGTCGGTCATGTGAAATCTTTCAAGTATTTTCTTTGCATATTTGTGTTGAGTCATGAAGATTCCATCTTTCTGTTGGACAACTTCAACGCCCAAGAAGTATCTCAGAGATCCGTCATATCAAATTCTGCAGTCATAGATTGTTTGAACGATTCAAACAGATCTACAGCATCTCCACAAAATATTAAATCATCCGCATAAAGGCACACAATCAAAAGTTTACCTCCATGCTTCTTTACGAATAAAGTTGGCTCATATGGACATTTAACGAATCCTTCCGTAACAAAATACATCTCAATTCTGCTGTACCAAGCCTAGGGCGCTTATTTGAGACCGTATAATGCTTTCTTAAGACGATAGACTTTTCTCTCTTCCCCCTCTTGTTCATTGCCAGGAGGCTCTGATATGAGCACTTCTTCTTCAAGATTGCCATGGAGGAAGGTTGATTTCATGTTCAGCTGGTAAACAGGCTAAGAATGATGTGCAACAAGAGCAGTAATAAGTCGTACAGTGTCAAGGAATGCGACAGGAGCAAAAGCCTCCGAGTAATCCACTCCATATTCCTGGCAATATCCCTTAGTGACAAGACGTGCATTGCACTTGTCTACTATCCCAATTTCATTCGGTTTTGTCTAGTATATCCACTTCATGTCCATTGCTTTGCACCTTGCAGGTAATGTGGCGAGTTCCCAGGTTTGATTTTTCTGTATAGCTGCAATCTCTTGGTCCATGGCATACTTCCAAATAGCGGACTGGGAAGCTTGATGAAAAGTCACACGATCTCAAGCTATGTAGAAGGCTTGATGTTCATCATCAGTGAGATGGTCTTTTGGTGTGTAGTAGTCCATTCACTGAGGAGGCTGACGATTATGATGAGCAGGAGGAGAAACTGGAGATAGAGGGGCATCCTCTATGACTTCAGTAGAAGAATCAGGTATTTTTGAAGGTGAGACAGCAGCTGCGGTATTCTATTCAGGATGAACTGAGTCCATAGATGAAGAAGTGGTGTCAGATTCTTCCTGCTCCCTTATCAAATCACTGGGATTGGTAGAGGGATGAGTTGAACCCCAATCTCATTGCTTGGCTTCTTCAAACACAACATCTCGACTCACAAGAAAATTATTGGTAGTAGGATTGAATAGATGGTATGCTTTGGAGTCAAAACAAATTCAAAGATGAACGCAAGTTTGGTTGTGATTATCAAGCTTGGTTCTTTCAGCATCAGGGACATGAGCATGTGCTAAACAACCAAAAACACGAAAGTGAGTAACATCTGGCTTCATTCCACTCCAAGCTTCCTCCAGAGTGTGTTTTTGAGAACTAAAGTAGGACATTTGTTCAATATATGAACTGTCTAGACAGCTGCACCATTCCAGAAAGTACGAGGTCGAGATTTTGCACTTAATATACTCCGTACCATGTTCACAATATTCATGTTTTTTGTTCAGCAATCCCATATTGTGGCGGGGTATAGGCAGCAGTCAGTTGATGACATATTTCATTCTCCAAGCAGTGAGAGGTGAATTCAGAGAAGTGAATTAAGAGAAGTGAATCCTCCCCCTCTGTCAGTTCTGAGTCCACGAATAGGAAATCTTATTTCCTTTTCAACTGTTGCCTAGAATGTTAGGAAGGCAGAGAAAGTATTTGCTTTGTCTGACAGAAAGTAGGCCCATAATTTTCCTACATTTATCATCAATGAACGTAAGCATGTACCTCTTATTTTCATGGGATGCAAGAGTGAATGGGCCACATAGATCAGCATGAACAAGCTGAGGATAAATGTTGAATGTCTTAGACTCTCTTTTGAGAAGGGATCATGATGCTGACGCCTCGTGAGACAGTATGTGAACGTCTTTGGAGCAATAGAGAATTTTGGCAGCCCTTGGACCATGATGTTTTAGTAGTAGTTTGAGGCCACTCCAGCATAGATGTCCATATCTGTCATGCCATATTGTGGACAGGTATGAAGTTTCTGTCGAGAGGTATTGAGTGTTACTGGATAGTTGATGTGCAGCTACATGATACATGCGATTTGTCGTCATGTTTGTCTCAATGATCAATCCCCTTTCGTCATGAAAAATCTTGCTTTTGTTATCTTTGAACAAGATAGCCAACCCTTTGGCTTGAAGTTGTCCTACACTCATAAGATTGTTAGTGAGTTCAGGTACATAGAAAACATCTGTGATCACATGAATCACACCACAGATTTCTAGATGCACACTCCCTTTTCCTGCAACCCAAATTTTTAAGTTGTTTCCAAGTTTCACAGCCCCGCTAAAAGATTAATCCAAGTTGATGAAAAACTCTGAATTTCCACACATGTGATTGCTATATCCTGAATCTAAGAACTAGATGTGTTTGGATGGATCTGATCGTGGTTCAATCAAGGCCATTAATAACATTTCTTCATGACATTCAGAGAAGTTGACGTGATTATTATAGCTTCTATGAGGACAGTCCCATTAAAAATGACCCCAGTTGTGGCATCTATAGCACTCAACTACAGATTTGTCCTTTTTTTGTCCAAATTTAGATTTTATTAATAAGAGTAAGAAACATACAGGACTAGCTCCCAAAGTGAGCGTAGTATCGAGAAAGGGAAACATCTAACATCGCGAGGTTAGAGAAAGTTTTTCTCAGGGTGAAGAATGATCATTGTTTTGCAGATTTGGATCTTGTTTGGATGTTGGAGGCTTTATAGTAGTCTTTTGATTTCTTGGCTCGTTTCTTCTTACCGAATATTGCAGGAGCTGCCTTTGGTGGAAGCGCAGGGAGAGCATCTGAGAGATCAAGATAGCGACTGGAGTATGTATCAGAGTCGTGCAACTCATCAGAGTCAGTGTTGCTTGGAAGGTCACCATCTACGGACCACACTTGTGATATAGGTACCTTCATTGTGGTGATTGGAATCTCAACCAGAGTATCGTCTGACTCCAACATGTACTGCATATTATCTTGAAAAGGGGTCACCCCTTTGTTTTTTGGGGAATATGGAATGGCCAGAGGGTCTAACCGCATTGACTGGTGGTGTAGAGCTTATCTCTGGATGTCTAAGGATGTTCCTATTTGCTGTTGGGCCGCTGCAACAGCTACAATAGTTTATGGTCTCGAATAGAAGTCAGTGTCAGATTTGCCTCAGAATCGGCCTCTACTCTATCAGCCCAAGTCCTTGGTATTGGCTGATGGGCAGTAGCTTGGTGCAGAACGGCTGCTTGTTGATCTGGAATCCCAGTAGGTAGGGGAAGGAGTAGCAGCTGCTTTCTGAAGATCCAGAGCATCACCTTGGTGTACTAAAGGAACCGCAGTTTGCTGCAAGATAGAGTGCAAGGCAAGAACAACCTTTTCGGGGCCAACAAGATCTTTACAGTTTTCAGCATTTTCAGGAGAAACAAGATCATTAGAGGTTTTCTCATTTTCAGGAGACACATATTCTGCATTTTCAGGAGCCAGGGCAGCATGATCATTAGTATTATTAGTATCAGCTGAAAAAACTCCAGCAACCTCCAGTATATGTGTCGAAACTTGGTAAGAAGTAGCATCAGGTTTGTTAGCAGCGGCCGCAGTCTTCTCAACAACACCTGATTCACAGTAAGAAAGATTGGTGATCCATTTTACCATGTCATGATACAGTTGGGAATCCAACTTATCCTGATCTTGGTCCTCGCCCACGAGTAAGGTTTGGATGGTGCCCGTGACCTTTTCTTGAATTAGACTCCCTGACTTCTCTGGCTGGGAGGTAGATGCTAATGCACAGAGGGAGGTAGAGCTTGCATTCACACCTTTTCCTGTGTTTAGATCTAGTGCCTCATTGTGTTTCTATTGTTTGCTGGTGTGCGGATTGCTCTTCTTCCTTGGTGGTACAAGGGAGGGCCACAAGTTGTCATTCTTCCAGGTGGGATTTGCTTCATCCTTGACATTAACCGTGAAGGATGTATCCTTGGTTTCCACCCTGATGTTCTTGGTGATCCAGCCTGTAGAGTTTGTGAATAGTTGTAATCGATCGAATCATGTCTTTTTTGCTGTTGGAATTAGGATCAATCTGCATTAATTCTCCCAATTGTACTGCTATGGCTGTAAATAGCTTGCCCAATATTGTAGAGGGATTCCTTTGATTGTTACCCTAGTACATCTGGCCGGTTTTCCGTCAATTAGGCGCCATGGCCTCACTTGTTGAAGGCAGATGCTCTTCACAATCTCTTTGTCATTTAGGAACTTCACCTGCTGGACTGTGTCAGGGATGAGTAGAGGAAGCTCTCCTCCTTCAGTTCTGGTGGCAGTGATAGATAAATAACCAGCAGCCTGCAATGTAGTGTGGATAGTGTTGATGTCCAAAGTTGGTACTGGGACACCCAAAATGCAAGTATTTTACCAAATACCATCAGCTTCATCAGGGCAGAATTGTATCCTATCAGTATTGGCATCTTCTATCCACTTATTCACAGTCTTTTCCTGCAGTTCACTAATATGGGGAGCACTAGCAGCAGGTACATTGGCTGAAGACTCATTACTAGAAGGTACACTAACACATGATTGTAAGGTCTCACGGCTCAGACTAAACTCAAGTATGAAAGAAATAATCCAAATCTCATTTAGCCGGCTAAGCAACTGGTGGGGATTTAGATGCTTAGGAAATCTTACGAATGCATAGCGACGGCCTCTGATGTCCAAATTCCTTGGAAAATAAAGATCAAGCACTTGTCCATGTGTTGACAATGTTTCAAACATTATTGTCCTGGAGTACGAAGGAGGCAGATTTGTGAAATGAAATGAATGTCAAATGTTTTGAAGCCTGCAGAATCTGGGCTGCTGGTTGCGCTGTTGGTGTCTCTCTGGTTGCTGTAGGGGAACTCATGGCCCAGTGCTTGCTTGCTGCTCCCGGGTTGGCACTTTCGTTGCAATAGGAACAACAGAGTTTGCACCAGGTTTTGGGATTGTGGATTCTCGATGAATTCCGTCAAGCGACCGAATTCCATCAAGCAGGGCGCTTCCATCAATTTGTGCAATTGTGTCTATGGAAGGGACAATTGCCACGACCTTCAAGTTCGTGTCATCCCGTTGATAGTGGGGGGAAGGAGGACCATTGTGGATAGTTTGTTGCAATTGTGCCGAGATGGGCATTGCAGGGGCAGCGAGAGGGATACACACAGGGCGTCCTTCAGATGGGGACCAAGAAGGCCAGCGTGGAAGGAGTTAACCGATATTTGGCAAGCAAGTGGCTTTGGCTCGACAGCCGGCGCGAGTGCGGTGGCCATACGGCCATCGCAGTCACAATTTTTCACACATTATGTGTTTTTTGCCTGAGAGAAGAAAAAACCTAGCGGTAAAATCCTTATTCCGACCAAATATGCTTTCATTATAGATCTACGTTGTCTCGGTGTAAATCTTCTACGGATACGACCACGATCACGAGACATACCACGTCCAAAGACTCGAGGCTCCCTTGCAAAGTTCTGAGTGATGTTCAAGGCTTGTTCTTCACAAACATTTCTCCCAATTCTCTGTTCATGAACCAACAAACTGCTTTGTAACTCATCAATAGTGAATTTGTCAAGATCGTTTGATTCTTCTATCGAACATACAACATAGTCACAGTGGCGGATTTATTAAGGCCATGAGGGGGGCACGTGCCCCCGCCCCCCGGGAAACTCGCCACACCCCCATTATATATGAAGAGAGAATTTTTTGATGATGAAGGTTTTTTGAGTTAGAGGAAATCTAACTGCCAGAAATGAGCCTTTGTTTTTTGTGTGTGTGTTTACATTTCTAGTATTTTTTATTATTGTAGTATTATTATATTGTTATATTTTATTTTTCTTTACTTTTGTGCAATTCGATTTATCCGGTAAATCGCTTATCGTTTGTCGAAACTGAGATCACCATAATTATCAGCACGTCGCGCACTTCAATTTGATATGTGACATCATATAATTTTGATTTACTTATTATTTAATTATTTTTAATTTTTTACGGGTTATTTATAAAATTTGCTCACATTTTGTATGATGTTGCCTATGTGATGATAGCTTCGTAAATAGCATCGTGCCACCCCCAAAAAAATCCTGTATCCACCACCGCATAGTCATACTTGGCTGTCAAGGATCGAAGAATTTTTTCAATGAGTGTAAATTGTTCCATATTTTCTCCATGCATCTTCATCTTATTCACGATGAACAGCGTTCTGCCAAAATAGTCATTGACATACTTGTTCACGGTCATCTGCAATACTTGAAATTCTTTGAAAAGAACTTGGAGTTGCGCCCTTTTTTTTGGATAAGTAAATTTCAATTAAAACAAAACCAACCTGTACAACACTGTCTTCCCAAGTATCTATTGAAATCTATGCTAATACCAGTGCTCTCACTCACCAGTGCAGACTAAAACCAAAACCAGTACAGACTATAATCAAACTAGAGCAACACAACCAGTGCGATCCAAAACCAAAAGCAGAGCAACAAGACCAGTGCGAACTAGCAGCTATACGACTCTACACTCTGCATTTCATCTAAATCATAACAATAATAATCTAGGGCAGTGGAGCCAATCATTCAGAGTGGCCGTAGAACAGGTTGCTCCCTTCGCTTGCAGGCAGTGCCAAACCATGTGCTTGGTTATTTCACTTACGTCTTGGATGCCTTCACCATCAAATCTAACGACATTCCTCTCTTTCTAGATGTACCAAAAAGTTGCCTGCCATAAAGCTTGCGCGATCTACTTCTCTTTTCTGGTCGCAAAGTGTTGGGAGAGTTCCTGCCAGTGAGCTACTAATCCTGTCTGTTCAATCGTGCTGAAGCCCAGCCATTCCGTGATGTTTTCCCATATTTCACTCGCATGAGAGCATTGACAAAACAAGTGCGTGATTGACTCCTCGTAGAGGCCGCACCTGACACACATGGCGACCTGATCAGACACCATTATTCCTCTTGATTTCAGGTTGTCCATTGTTGCAATTTGTCCCTGCAATGCTCGCCATATGAATAACTGCGTTCTCCTTGGTGCGTATTTACCCCAGCAGTCCTTAGATAGCTTCTGTCTGGCTCCAGAGTTTCCACTTCTTCAGTTTTTATCATTTGATATGCAGATGAAACCGAGAATTTCCCGGAAGGGTCGGCCCACCAATGCCAAGAATCATTGTCTGTTCTGTTTGGCCTATGTATGGTCGCAGCGTTGCTCAACATGGCCAGCTGTATATCTTACCACACCCTGAGAGTTCTTCTAAACCTCAAATTTGATGCCAGGTTGTCCCCAAGTTGCTGCATGACTTCTTGCACGGTGATTTCTTTGTCCAGAGATAGCTTGTACAAAGAGCCAAACCTTGTTGCGAAGGTCCCATCTCCCGTCCAGTTAGTAGTCAAGAATAACGCTCTGTTTCCCGAATGTATGTTGATCTGCATAGGAACCAGTTTCCAGTTGTTGTAGATTCCCAGGTATCACCCCAGACCTTACATGTGTTGTCGGGTAAGGTTAGCAGACATAGCTCAGCCATATGATCTATTGGTTGGAAATATTTGGCTCTGATGATGATGCTCCATTTTGAACCTCCAGGTCCATTTCGCCAGAAGGGCCTTATTCATAGCGCATAGGTCTTTGATTCCAAGGCCTCCTTCGGTCCATTCCAAACAGAGGTGCTTCCATTTGGTCCAGTGGATGGGCCATTCCTGCTGTGCATTTTTCTGACAGAGGAACTTCATGATTATCTTTGTCATCCTCTTAATCACCTGCACAGGGGCATAAAACATAGACAAGTAGTACAATGTGAGTCCTGTTAGTGTAGATTTAACCAAAGTAAGTCTTCCTGAAAAGTTTAGCAGTTTTTTCTCCTATCTGTTCAGCCTTCCTTCCATCTGGTAGATGAGCCTGTCCCACATTCTGATTCTGCCCGGATTTCCTTCTATTGGCAGGCCTAGGTAAATGAATGGGAGTTCTCCCTTTTGGCACCTCATTAGTTCTGCATAGGCTTCCATTTCCGTTGCGGTGGTATTCAGTCCATACAGTTGACTCTTCCGGAAGTTAATAGATAGACCAGACAGCGTTTCAAAGATCATCATTATTCCATTAACTACCAACACACTGCTCCTTGAGGCTTCGAATATAATCAGCGTGTCATCAGCGTATTGGAGATGTGAGATGTCATTTTGCTCAATCCTTGCTCCTTCAATCATGTGGCTTGCCACTGCTGTTTCCAGCATGATGTGTAGACCCTCGACAATGATCAGAAATAGCAGGGGAGATAGGGGATCTCCCTGTCTCAATCCTCTGCTGAGTTTGAATTCTCTGGAGCTAGCTCCATTCACCAGAACTTAGGCGTATGGTGTTGACACACATTCCATTATCCAATTGATCCATTTTGCACTGAATCCCAACTTGAGCATCATCTGTTTTAAGAATCCCCAGTTTACAGTGTCGAAGGCTTCTAGTTAAATCCACCTTGAACATTAGCAGAGACTTTCTGTTTCATTTGTAGCTGTGCAGTACCTCATTGGCAATTAGTACCCCATCCATAATCTGCCTGCCTCTCAAGAATCAAGTTTGCGTTTTTTAGATGATTTTATCCAGTGATAAACTCAGCCTTCCAGCGAGTATTTTTGCTAAGACTTTGTAAGCTGGAGTTGCACCCTCTTAACTTAGGTTATCCCTTGGTATTTGTGTTTCATGGAGTCCCATATATCTTTGGTCATCTCCTTCCGCAAAATAGTTTCAAGAATGAAGCAATCTATTGCATGAAACTGGTAATTTTTGATCTCATCCATTACCTTCTCAGATCCTGGAGCTAATCCTAACTTCAATCAAATTTCAATATTCTTTGGAGCATAGAAAATTCTTCATCAACATGATCCAATGATCATAGTGACCATCAAAGCGCGGGATTGCAGGTTGCACGAAGCAATTATCTGTAGCCATTGGAGTTGATCAAGTAACAGAGTTGTGTGCATTTTTTTAGCTTTGAAGCAATGGCTCTGATACCAAATGTTGGGAAAGGAATTGGTTTACTGTGTATGTGAATCAAAACAGAACACAACTTGTTGCAAGATGGGGACAACCTTTCTGAAGCATAACAAATAAGTTCAGTACAACTTAAATAGAGAAAAAGAGCAAAGGAATGAAATGAACAGAAAAATCTGTGAATCTGTGTGAATTTCACAAATGAACAGAAAAAAACTTCTAACAAAAATCTCCAAGCTGCAGAACTCTTTTCCGAATCTTACTGATTTTTATCAACCTGGAAGACCAGCAGTCTGCTTGTTTTTGAAAAACCAGCGGTTCACCACGATTTTAAGTGACTGGTTTTAAATCTCCAACACAGCATAATTTGTTTCCGAGACTTACTGAATTTTATGGATTGCTTGTTCTATAAAAAAAACCTGCGGATGTTCCTGATTGCATTCTCTGCTCATTCATGATCTTGTGTGTCCTGCACTCTCACAGTTTCAGAAGCATACATACTATCAAAAACCTGCAATCTTTCTAAACCTTTTGTCTCAGACTGAATTGTGTATCGTCTCCGTTGGCTTGATAAACCGATTTTACCTCCCTATAGGAACTGACTTCCATTTCTGTTTTCCTTCAAAATCATATGCATATTCCGTTTGATTGGATGGAAGGAGGTCGGGTGGTTGATTGAAGGGGAACGTTGAGACCTATGTGGGTCAATGACGAGACCTATGTGGCTCCAAAATAGACCTGTGTGGCCGTGTGTGTGAACCTAGTTACAGGAATCTGTGTGACATTGCCATGTCATTAAGATTCGTGTGTGAATTTAAGTTGTGTTGAATCTACGAGTGAAGTAAATTTCCTGAGATTAACGGTGAAAGTGGAAAAATAAATGAACAAGACAATACAAGATTTAATGCGGTTCGGCCAAAAAATCTACGTCCACGGGAGAAGAGAAGAATCAATCCACTATAAACAGTGATACAAAGGATACACAGAGAAAATCTAGAAGATACACAGGAAAACCTCTCAAATCAGAGAGCCACAACCCAACACACAAGGAAAACCTCTCAAGTCGCCCAGACAAGAGAGCCACAACCTATGTCTCACATCTCTTTTTTTCTCTCAACCCCACCTCTCTTTCTTTTCTGCCTCTTTTCTCAACCCTAATAGCCAAGAGATCTTATATTTATAGAGAGGAATTCTAATGCAATTAGAATTTTTACAGGGACTAATAATTCAAGTCAAAATAGGATTTTTAATTACATAAAAATCTCAACAAATCAGTCATTGACTTGAATTCTCTCGTATCACAAATAAACTTGATTTCTTTCTCCAAGCACTACCTCAGAGGTAGTTTCATGGTGTGAAATACACAAGCTCATCTTGAACTTACCAACAGAAGAAGACTTCATCGCCATACCAATGGGACCAACATGCTTCACAGCAGTATAAGTAACCTTATTTCTCTGAACACATAGAAGCTCTTCATGCTTGCGCATAACACGATCATGGTCTCCAATACAGATGAACACTACTCACCAAGAGAATATCTCTTCTTCAATTCTTTACACTACCAATTTCACTCTTATAACCAGAGTGCATCATCGATCTTGAAACACGAGCTGACACTCTCAAGCCACCATCAATAAGCTACAATAAAGTTCCCAAGCTAGCACGAGTGTAAAAAGCTCCAATGAGCCTACAAAGCTCAAAATTTTCCAAGTCTTTGCAGACTTCAACTACCATGGTTCCAATATACTTGAACTTTCATTCCAAGCTTCATTGCCTTCTTGTCTAACTCAATTTTTAGTTCCTCAAGATCAATATCCGTCAACCCATACATCAAGATTGCTTTCATCTTAACTCAGCCACATTGCCAACTTGACCCAAACTATAACAGTTATATCGCCATACTAACCAGAAGATAAACCAAGCAACAAAAATAGTATTCTCTCAGGTATTCAATCCTAACCGCAAGTAAACATGAATACCACACAATATTTTCCAAGCTGCTAAAAACCAACACAATTGAAAAGTCCAACAAAATCCCAAACATGCTCACCGATTTCGTGCTCAATCAGCCTCATACACTGAACGATCGACGTCACCACCGTAGGGATCCGGTTCTTCATTCCAAGAGCTTTCCAACGGCACCAAAATCGCAGCAATCGGACCGGTAGATCTCCGGCAAAGAGCAGTCAAAGTTCACTTCACATTCCTTCACGGATTGCAACAGTTTCGATCGATTTTGACAAAATCGAGAACCTTCCCAAAGACAATTGACCACAAAAATATAGACTTTTGTTCCTATTTCAATGGGCTTTCAAATGACACCAAGATCATCCCGATCGGAG
>JAOYMZ010053520.1:0-13730 GCA_025802335.1 Pinguicula primuliflora | reverse complement strand
CATAAAAATATTTAGATCTGAATATTATTACGGAAATGTCATGCTTATTTTTAAGAAGGAAAAAAAGCATCTCATGAGGTGCTTATTTTTAAGAAGAGAGAGGTTTTTGTATTACGCAAAACACTCATTTAATTTTAAGAGGTGCTTATAAGTACAATTAGAATCAAAAGCACCTCGCGCAAAACAGGCCTTAAATGGGTGTACTGAATACAGAGTTGTCCATTTTAGATTTTTTTTTTTGCAAAATTCAAAATGTACTATGAATTTGGAATTTTTGTGTGAATAGGATCACGAAATCAATAGGAATTTTGACTATAGCAGGGAACTGAAAATATGAATTTAGAACACAAAAAATGTAACCCAAAACTTTAAGTCGCCCAAATTATACTCTATAACCGATTAGTATCGTCTACAAACGAGGATTTCACAACCCATTTACATATTGATTATGATGACTAGAAGCAGCCGCAAATAAAATATGGCATGAAACTATGAACTCTGATGGATTTTTCAATATGCATAACATTTTCAATACAGAATAATGCTATTTGTGTCCTCAAAGTAGACATACTTCATAAATCACCTTATGAGCCAATCATCACAACCACACACACAACCATAAACATTTTAAAAGTACAAGTAGCATTGCTCTTTCGATATAATATATAATCATGACGAATCCCGGGTGGTAATGGTTGAGAGCCATTTGAGCCTATATTCTTTGATTGAGCCTATGTAAGTAATATTTTTTAAACCTTATTGATGATGGCCCAAGCCCATACTATGAACTCTTCTTCTCCTCTTCAGTCCAGTCCAGCCTTATCTTGCTCAAATTCCAGCAGTGCTCTCTTCCTGATAACCAAATCATAAACAGACACATACTCCATCTGCTGATATACTGCTTGTGCTTTCCCTCCTGTACGCAGAAAAAGATGGCATCTTTAACACAGCAATTTGCAGGTCTCAAGCGCCCACCAATCTCGATGATGTCAACTAACAAATTTTCAAGCTCCAAGAGTCATTTCTCCACAGTTATGCCCAAAAAGAGAAGCGTAACTTCTGTGTCAGCAAGTGTTCTAACAAATGCAGAGACAAGGGAAAGAGTGAAGCTGAAAGAGATGTTTGAGGAGGCATATGAGAGGTGTCTGGCGGACCCCATGGAAGGAGTGTCTTTCACAATTGAAGATTTTAGCGATGCAATTGAGAAGTATGACGTCGATTTTGAAGTTGGAACAAAGGTGAGTCCTTTTCTTCTCCTACTCATTTTCTTTGATTATATGTGTAGCCGCGCATTTCGGGGTTCTGGGTAATTGGGTATGAGCGAGTTTAGAATGACGAAATTATATGTGAATTGTATGTCATTGTTGTATTTACGTTTTATTTTTGGCCGTGAATGCCAAAATTGGCATGCCACAGAAGATCTCTCTTGTTTGATAGGTTTAGTTGAGAAATCTTCTCTTACAGAATTTGGACCATTAGATTGACATTATTTATTGTTGCGTCAATTGAACGTTCAGTCGATTTTCGGGGTTTAGTTGATATCCTGTTACTGTTTCATGAATTTATACAGCTGAGGTTTATGTGCCCGCTCGCCTGTTTGTCTACTGGTTCATTAGTCTTTGGGGAAAAGAACTATGGATGGTGAAATTCTAAACATCGAGCATGACATATATGCTCAAAATTCATTTTGAAATCCAGCCATATACTTTTTTTGTTGAACCGAACTTGCGTATGTGGACTTCTTGGCTCCATGAATTTTCTAGGACCTGTTTACCCATTCATGATAATAGCGAGTAAGAAAAGAAGGGGAGATAACAGAAACTGAAGCAAATACAACAACGAGTACAGAAAAATTCAATGTTTAACTGAAATGTTCTGTTGTGATAAATCCATTCAGGCTTTAATGCATAATAATTTTTGTTTTTCTTATAAGGTTAAAGGAGTTGTGTGCAACGTAGATGGAAATGGGGCATATGTTGACATAGCAGTAAAATCATCGGCATACTTGCCCTTGAGTGAGGCATCACTCCATGACATCAAGCACGTGGAAGAGGCTGGCATATATCCTGGCTTACGTGACGAATTTGTAGTTATTCAGGAGGATGAGCATGATGATGGTTTGGTCCTTAGTCTACGCTCCATTCAAAATGATCTTGCCTGGGAGAGGTGCAGACAGCTCCAAGCTGAAGATGTTGTTATCAAGGGTAAGGTAGGTTTCTTCCATGGACAATTCTTTTCAATGTCTATCAAGTTACAGATATCATATTTTCATTAAGTCACTTACAACCATTTTCTATATTTTTTCGTACTCAATTTCCACGGTTGTCAATATAGATTGTGGAAGAAAATAAAGGTGGAGTAGTGGCAATTGTGGAAGGCATGCGTGGTTTTGTTCCTTTTTCACAGATATCATCCGTGAGTTCTTCTTTCGAACAGCCATTTCTTCTATTTTTTTTTAAAATTCTATTTTCATGATGTTTATATTTGTTCTTTATACATAGAAAACAAACATAGAAGAGCTTCTGGATAAAGAATTTCCGTTTAAGGTTGTTGAGGTTGATATGGATATGGCCCGGCTCATACTCAGTAACCGAAAGGCCGTGGCTGATGGTCAGGCTCAGCTTGGAATTGGATCTGTAGTTATTGGAACTGTTCAGAGTTTGAAACCATATGGAGCCTTCATCGATATAGGTGGAATTAATGGCCTGTTACATGTCAGCCAGATCAGTCATGACCGTGTCTCTGACATTGAAACTGTTCTTCAGCCTGGTGATACATTGAAGGTAATCCATCTTACTTACTAATCTTCTTCTCGCATTTTTTTGTAAGCTTACTATAAGATTGCACAATTGCTGATCTTGTTATCGTAGGTGATGGTACTAAGTCATGACCGCGAAAGGGGCAGAGTGAGCCTCTCAACCAAGAAGTTGGAGCCTACTCCTGGTGACATGATTCGCAATCCGAAGCTGGTTTTCGAGAAGGTAGGTCTCATGTGTTCTTTATCTGATTTTAATGGGTTTAATCCTCTCTATTATCCTACTTCAACCGAAACTTGCGTTTGAAATTTCTTGCAGGCAGAGGAGATGGCTCAGACTTTTCGACAAAGAATTGCTCAAGCAGAAGCCATGGCTCGTGCTGATATGCTGAGATTCCAGCCTGAGGTAATTGCATCTGCAATTTCTCATTTAGTCAGAGTTGAGCAAAATCCTATTTTTTCTTTTTGTTTTCCTAATAACAAGCCTAAGAGGATTGCTGCGAGTTTGATATGGGATGTGTGCAGTGAAGTAACTCAGTGTACACTATGCAGTGCCCATGTAGCAATGCGGGATTGGTATGGTAGGTGGGGCGTGTTCAAAACTTTTGCGCGGGCCCGCTGACCGGCCAATACTGCATTGACACGAGGGCACTGCACACAATGCAGTGAATTCCCTCACTGCATTGTCCCCTCTTCCCTGCGAGTTAGACAATCAAAACACTTGTAGACTTAGCTGGATCTTATCCTACTTAGGGGGTGTTTGCAAGTTCTTGTGCTTATGTAGAAGTAGCTTTTCAGAAGGTATTCTGGAAAAAGGAATTTTCATTGAAAAACTGAAAAGTGTTTGCAAAATATCTTAAATTTAATAATTTAAATATTTACAAAAATGTTACCGCCAAAAGCACTCCAAAAGCAACACGAGAGATGCGTCTGACTTTTAGGATTTTTTTGACTTCTCCACCGCAAAAGTCAAAAGTCAAACAGCAAAAGCTTAATTCGCAAACACTGTAAACTGACTTTTCAACTGCCAAAAGCCAAAAGTTACCTTGTAGAAGAGGTTCTCAACATCACATAATTCAAGAATGATTGACTGTAGCAAAATGTACTGTTGATGCTGATATCTTGTATGCTCATTGAGTCTCTTGTCTTTGTTCCATAATGCAGAGTGGATTGACTTTGAGCTCTGATGGGATCTTTGGTCCTCTGAACCCAGACCTGCCTTCTGAAGGATTGGATTTCAGTGACTTCCCCCCAACTGAAGATTGATACAACTTATAGATCAACATTGTATAATTGATGAAGAATTATTCATGTAAAACGTTGTAAACTTCCATAATGTTGTATTGTTGATGTAAATCTTTGCCTATTTTGACAAATGTGAAAATTGTTTATGGTAACAAAATTGGTCGCTCATGGTGTGCACATCATCAGAATTCATGGGACATCAATTCCTGGGGCAGAGGATTGCAAATAACTTTTTTGATCAAGATGGCGGGTTCAGATAAAGAGTTTTACTTGATCTAGAGGGAAAAAATTTGGGATAAGGAAATTAGTGCAACCGGCAAAAATCCTGATAGAAAAATTGGTGTAATAAAAAAATCTAGATGCTCTCTGGCCCGAAAATCGAGCTTCTCTTCTCGGGGTAACCATAGCCACCTGAAGAGCTCTGAGGGAGAAATATTATAAGGAAAACAATGTATATGGAAATGGCCATGGATTCATTGGCGGATCCTTATAGGATCTGGGGTGCGCTGTATCTCCTAAATTTTTTTTATATTTGGACTTGTATCCCATCGCACTCCCTAATTAGATCCCTGAATATCCTCAGGATACACGTCTTATGTAAAGTGCACCCACATGGTTAGAACCCAGGATCCGTCACTGCATGGATGAACCCTTTTGTCACTTCGGGTGAGCTCGTTTGGCAGGGGTTAGATTATCACGGTTTCTCCCATTTTTTTTGGATAATCATGGTATCCGGAACTATTTTTGGCCCGACTAATCCATGGGATCTATGCAAAGCGACCCCTCTACATGGACCAGGTAAGACTCTGGCCTTTGGTCCGCAGTCGTGGTCCCAAAGAATTGTTTGCACCTAGTGGGGATTAAATCTGAGACTTCATCCCTCTTTGGAACTGGTAGCCCGAAAAATGATATTACTTTCGCTATCACTTCAAATTGTATCTGTTTTGGAGGTGCAGGAAAATGGAAGAGGGGAAGGTTGTTTAAATAGGAGAGGCCGCGCTACTGCCAATCACGCGGAAGAGGGCGAGAATTGGAGGCGGGAGATCCCGCGCTGAAGCCTTCAGGACAGTTCTTAATCCATGCTGCAGGCTTGAGCGCGGACTCCTTAATTAGGTATCAGTGTGATGCCGTGACAGAGCATTTTAAATTTAATTTTTTAAAACTATAGTTCGAGAAGTCGTCATCTAGCCAACATTTTCTAGTCGGCCTTCCCGACTTGGGGCTGTTCAGCCCGTCGAAGCGGTCCGACGGCTGGGCAGGCCGGGCAGCAGCCCAAACGAGAAAAAAACATTTTTTTTTACAAAAAAAATATACCCACCTTCGTTCGCCTCGGCTTTCCTAACTGCTCGAACGTCTAAAAATATTATTTTTTTACATTCTTTATTTTATATAGTAAAATTGTCAAACATTTTTCTCCCCAGTTTTTGGTTAAACACGCAGAAAGATGCCATGTTTTGTTTGGCACAGCAATTTGCAGGGCTCAAGTGTCCAACATCAATCTTGACGATAAAATTCTCAAGTTCCAACTGTTATTTCTCCACAGTTATGCCCAAATCGAGAAGCGTAACTTCTGTGTCAGCAAGTGTTCCAACTAATGCAGAGGCGAGGGAAAGAATGAAGCTGAAAGAGATGTTTGAGGAGGCATATGAGAGGTGTCAGACGGACCCCATGGAAGGAGTGTCTTTCACAATTGAAGATTTTAATGATGCAATTGAGAAGTATGACGTCGATTATGAAGTTGGAACAAAGGTGAGTCCTTTTCTTCTCCTACTCATTTTCTTTGATTATATGTGTAGCTGCGCATTTCGGGGTTCTGGGTAATTGGGTCTGATCGAGTTAGAACGATGAAATCACGTTTGAATTTGTATTTCATTAATGTATTTACGTTATGTTTTCGGCCACATAAATCCCAAAATCAGTTGGCATGTCATAAAAGGTCTCTCTTTTTGATGGAATTAGTTGATATCCTGATACTGTTTCATGAATTTCTACCTCGGCTCTGTTGGAGAAGGCTGATTGTCTAGCTGCTGAGCGGTTGCCCTCCGCTCTGCCCGAATGCCGTCTATGTACCAGGGGCGCTTAAGGCGCTGGTTAGGCACTAGGCATGTCCTAACCGCACTTTCTCAAGCACGGATTTCTACGGCTAAAGTTTATGTTCTGATTCCCTGTTTGTTTACTGGTTACCATTAGTTTGTGGGGAAACGAATTATGAGTGGTGAAATTCTAAACATCTAGCATGACATATATGCTGAAACTACATTTTGAAATGCATCCATATACTTTTTGTTGAACTTAACTTGCGTATATGGAACTCTTAGCTTCATGAATTTGCTAGGATCTGTTTACCCATTCATGATAATAGCGAGTAAGAAAAATATGGGAGAAGATAACAGAAACTGGAGCAAATACAAAAAAGTACAGAAAATGTAAAGGTTTAACTGGAAGGCTGTGATAAATCCATTCAGGCTTTAATGCATAATTATTTTTTGCTTTTTTTAAAGGTTAACGGAACTGTGTGCAGCATAGATGGAAATGGGGCATTTGTTGACATATCAGCAAAATCATGGGCATACTTGCCGTTGAGTGAGGCATCACTCCATGACATCAAGCATGTGGAAGAGGCTGCCATATTTCCTGGTTTCCGTGACGAATTTGTAATTATTGATGAGAATGAGGATGAGGATGATGACAGTTTGATCTTGAGTCTACGCTCCATCCAAAATGATCTTGCCTGGGAGAGGTGCAGACAACTTCAAGCTGAAGATGTTTTTATCAAGGGTAAGGTAGGTTTCTTCCAAGGACAATTCTTTTCAATGTCTATTATGTTACATATATCACATTTCATTCAAGTGAATTGCAGCCCATTTTTTTAAAATTGTTTCATTAACATTTCTTCTCATTTTCCATGGTTATCACTGTAGGTAGTCGGGGTAAATAAAGGTGGATTAGTTGTATTGGTTGAAGGCATCCGTGGTTTTGTTCCATTTTCACAGATCTCGTCTGTAAGTTCTTCTTTCCAACAGTCTTATTTTCTAGTTCTTCTTATTCTCTTTTCATGATGCTATGCTTTATCTTTTATCCCTAGAAAACAACCTCAGAAGAGCTTCTTGATAAAGAACTGCCGGTTAAGATTCTTGAACTTGATATGGAAATAGATCGGTTAGTTCTTAGTAACCGAAAGGCCATGGCTGATAGTCAGGCTCAGTTTGCAATCGGATCCGTAGTTATTGGGACTGTTCAGAGTTTGACACCATATGGGGCCTTCATCGATATAGGTGGTATTAGTGGCCTGTTACATGTTAGCCAGATCAGTCATGACCGTGTCTCTGACATTGATACTGTTCTTCAGCCTGGTGACACATTGAAGGTAATCTATCTTCCTCACTAATCTTCTTCTCGCATTTTTTTGGTATGTTTAGTATATATAAGATTACATAATTATTGATCTTGTCGTCGTAGGTGATGGTAATAAGTCATGACCGTGAAAGGGGCAGATTGAGCCTCTCAACCAAGAAGTTGGAGCCTACTCCTGGTGACATGATTAACAATCCAAAGCTGGTTTTCGAGAAGGTAGGCTTGATGGGATTTTTTTTCTGATTCTAATGGGTTTAGTCGAAAAATGATATAGCGCATCACTTTTTGCACCACTCAATTATGTGTTGGAAAATCTAGCATCCAATTGAATTATGACACCTCACAAGTGGTGCAAAGGCGGTGTTAAAAAGTGCTGCTCTTATCACTTCTCGGTTTAGTCATCAACTGAAGATTGCTTTAAATATTTCATGCAGGCAGAAGAGATGGCGGAGGCTTTTAGGCGAAGAATTGCTCAAGCCGAAGCCATGGCTCGTGCTGACATGCTGAGATTCCAGCCTGAGGTAATTGTCTACAATATCTCACTTTTCAAAATTCATGTTCAGTTCAAGTGTGATCTGGTGGCTTTCACGTTTGGCCGTAAGAACGTGAGAAGATTTGTCATATAATGTATTGGTTGATGCACAAATAATGCTAATATATCCCTCTTGTCTTTGTTGCATAATGCAGAGTGGGCTAACTTTGAGCTCTGATGGGATATTTGGACCTCTGAACCCAGTCCTCCCTTCGGAAGTGAAGAGTGATAGAAACTTTAAATCACCACCATAATATTAATTGAGGACAGAACTATTGGATTCGTTAGTGAGTAGGCATGCACGGACAACTTTGTAAAATAAGATAAGCTGAGTGTTGCACTCTTTCCTTTTACTGGATTTCTCTCTACCTGGAAATTTGTCAGAAAAAGTTTTAAGGAGGTGTGACAGTTTACCCTCCTCACTTAGTGGTTCGGATGGGCAAGAGTTGCCCAAGTACAATTCGAATCTAGCTTTTTTCGTTGATTTTTTGTTAGGTTCATTAATAGGTAGATCATTACTAAGTTTTTCGAAGCATGTTACGATATCAGGATCGAAATCGAGTAATGGGACCTTGATATAAACAATCAGGGATGTCTTATTCAAGTTGTTGTTGAGGATTCTTTCTTGACTATGATGGTAGTTTGTGCTTTGTTGAACCCAGAAAGAGGAGCATATTTTTTGTCCGCAGAAAAAGGGATAATAGACCAATTTAAGAAGCTAAGAAATTCTTGATTGAATGCATGAATAATGTTCATACAACTTGTCTCCTTAAATAGAAGCCGAAAAAACAAAACCCGAAAGATAACTGAACGAAAAAAACAGAATGGAAAAGTGGGAGATGTGTTGGCCGAAAATCTTGCTGACTTGGTCATGGTTGACTCTTTTCTGGTAGTGGGAAGTCGACCATCCCACTGAATCAGAAGCTGAGGGACATCATGAATAACCCGCTTGGCCATAATAGCATAAGGCTTCGGATGGGAAAGGCCCTCCGGAGGAATATTGAGCCTGTAAGCAACGACACCAATGTAGTCATATATCTGAAATGGGCCATAAAATAGTGGTTGAAGTTTCTTAATATGTTTGTTGTCCGATGAAGTTTGCCGATACGGCTGCAACTTGAGTCATACCCACAAACCAGGCTCAAATTCGACATGACATATTTGGCATCATAATGTTGCTTCATCACATTCTGAGCATGGAACAGATATTCTCGCAAATCGTCTAACAATTAATGTCGTTGCTTTAACTCTCTATCTACGACATCCAATTGTGCAACACCACGTGAGTAATCGGGAGCGGACATACACTACTTGTGCGGAAGGCGGAATGAAAGCTTGTATTATACTATATTCCGCCCAAGGAAGTCAGTCTGTCCATTTGCTTGGATGGTCCCCAGAAAAACAACGCAAATACATTTGCCCATCATATTGAGGATGATAAGCTAAAGTAAACTGCAACGAGGTGCCACTCAGTTTGAACGATTCCTGCCAAAAAGCGCTAGTGAAAGCCTTATCACGATCTAAGACAATGGACTCTGGTATGCGGCGAAGGTGAAAAATATGTGTGAAGGCTTTTGCGACCGTCACTGTCGTATACGGATGGCTGAGCGGCACAAAGTGAGCCATCTTGGAAAATCTATCCACCACGACAAAAAGAATGGTGTGGCCATGAGAGGATGGAAGGCCATCGATGAAATCCAATGAAGTATATGCCCAGAGTTGAGTTGGAACAGGTAAAGGCTGCAGCAGGCTGGCAGGTTGCAATGTTTCGGCCTAGTTGCGTTGACAAATGAGACGCGCGATGATGGCATCAACATTTTGTTGTTTCATATGCGACCCGTGGAAGTTCGCACGGTGCAATTCAATATTTTCAAATAGCCTTCATGATGTGACCTGCGAATGGCTTGAATAATGGTCTCTGTCAAAGGTGAATTAGGAGGAATGACCAGCCACCCTTTGTACCATAATAATTGGTGGTGCCAGGAATATGGCGAAGCATCGGCTGTGACCTTGAGATCAGCCTGGAGGCGAGGAAGTGGGTTAGCCAGTAAGGAGGATTTGACGATGGCCACTAGTTCATTCTGCACGACCAAAAACATACCATAACATTGAGGGATGCATCATCTTTGCAAAAGAGTGTTAGCAGCAAGATTCTCGCACCAGGCTTTGTATTCCACCGTAAAAGCATAACACATTAACTTGCTGAGCCAATGATGTTGCGGGGTGGTTGTCACGTTTTGTTCCAAGAGGAATTTGAGGCTATAATGATCTGTGCGCACAATAAAATGTTGTTCCCATAAGAATGAATGCCAATGCTGCACCGCCTTAGCCAAACCAAAAAGTTCTTTTCATATGCCGAAAGATTGAGATGCGGATGGTTGAGCTTCCGACTAAAAATAGGCCACTAGATGGCCATTTTGCATAGGAGCAATGCCAATTCCCACAGTTGATGCGTCACACTCCACAACGAATGGTTGCAAAAAATCGGGCATCACTAAAACTGGGGCCGAGGACATGGCCCGTTTAAGCTCATTGAAAGCAACTTTGTCGTCAGCCATCCACTTAAATTAATTTTTCTTCAGCATTGCTATGAGAGGGGTCGCGATAGAAGCATAATTTTGCACAAACCGGCGGTAATACCCTGCTAGCCTTAGAAAGGCACGTAAACCGTGGATGTTGGACGGTAAGGACCACTCTAACATGGTTGATAGCTTGGCGGGATCAGGTCCAATGCCCTGTGCGGAAATTATATGTCCCAGATAGGCGATACGTTTAGCCATAAAAGCATATTTGGTTTCCTCGACGACAAGGCTATATTGCTGCAGAATGGACAGGGTGAGGCAGAGATGTTGTAGATGGTCAACCCATGTCTTACTATAGGCCAAGACATCATCAAAAAAAGACAAGGATAAATCTGCGTAGATGGGGTTGGAAAATAGTATTCATCAAGGCCTGAAATGCTGCTGGCGCATTCGTCAAGCCAAAAGGCATTACCAAAAACTCAAAATGCCAGTGGTGAGTTTGAAATGCCGTGAGATGAATGGATCCTGGGGCCATCCTCACTTGATGGTAACCAGAGCACAAGTCCAGTTTCGAGAAATAACATGAACCACCTAATTCCTCAATTAATTCTTCTACCACAGTAATAGGAAACTTATCTCGAATACTGATGTCGTTGAGGGGCGATAGTTCACATACATGCGCCAGGTTTCTTGTTTGCGGATGAGTAAAATTGGTGAACTGTACGGTGACGTAGAAGGCCATATTCGACCTTTGTCCAGAAGATTAGCACATTGCGCCTCAATCTCATTCTTTTGTCCATGAGCGTACCAGTAAGGCCGAGAGTTGACTGGATCCCTTCCTTGTTTGATAGTGATACGATGATCACAAGGTCTGGCGTGAGGTTTCCGCAAACACATCTAGAAACTCAGATAAGATGATTTGGAGGGAGTCAAGCGATTGCAAGGTCGTGAGCACCGTGGGACTCAACGAGCGGGGAACCCCAAATAGGGTTATTTGTTGCTCGTGATGCATGAATTGCATGCAGAGTGTGCCAAAATCCCATGAGATAGGACCGAGACTACGTAGCCAACTAATGCCAAGGATGACACCAAATCCCTGTAGAGGAAGTAGGTAAAAATTGATGAGAAACTCCGAATTACCTAAAAGGACTCGCACACCAGCAATGCTACTAGGGGTGCATAATCGGTCTCCATTTGCGACAGCGACGGAAATGTTGGGGGCTTGGGTGAGCTTTAACCCCCAACTATCTGCCAAATGTGAATCCAAAAAATTATGGGAACTGCCGGAATATAATAATATCAGTAACTCGTTATTACAGATTCGCCCCCGCACCTTCATGGTATCATTAGAAGTCTGTCAAGGCAAGGGAGATTTCAGGGGCGATCTCCTCATCACGTCGTCATCCTCAATAACCTCAATGCAAAAGAGTTGATTACAAACATGTCCCTTGGACCATTTGTTGTCACACCAGTAGCATAAAACTTGGGCCTGATGTCACACTAGTCCGGTCGTAGTGAATTTATGGCATTCAGGGGTAAGACCCAGGTGGGGTGGAGGTGGAACAGGCCGGGTGTAAGATTGTATGGGAGCTGGTTTGGATGTCCTAGATGGTTGAGATAAAGTAATTGCTTTGGCTTGATACTCTCGGGCATAATACATCGCATCATGAATGTTGAGCGGGCTTTTGAGTTTGACGTCGATGGATAGACTGGGATCCAGCGCTGGGAAATGGAGGGCTAATTTGGTATCATTTGACAAATGTGAATTGTCGGCTGATATTTCATGCCTTGATTCATTGAATGTTTTAATTGGGTCTGTCTGTCTAAGGGAGGAGATAGCGGCTAATGGATCCATCATGCCTGAAGGAGACTATTGTCACCGAAACAAACGACAAAAGTCCTCTCAAAGCAACGCAGGGTATTTCAGTTCGATGGTCTTCCACCAGACTTGTGCCTTGCCCTCCAAATAAAAGGCGTTCGTAAACACCCAATCCTCATAAGGGGTACGTCGATGTTGAAAGAAGGAGGTGCATTGATTCAACCAATTCTCAGGCGACTCATTGGGCGTGAATGTTGGGAACTCCCAGCGTAATGGTTATGGAAACAAGGGATTCTCATGAGTACAATAGTCAAAGCGGGGATCCTCTTGACGGAATGTTGTTTGGTAGCCTGTAGTGGTAAGAGGAGGAGGCGTTGAGTATTTGTTTCCAACCGGTGGAGGGTTGTACGTGGGGGAGTTGTGATCGGAAAAATGGGGAAAAGGTGCCATGTCCCCAAAATTTCGATCATCAGGAAATTATGATTGATCCGTTTCCTAGTCCACGATATGTGCCTTGCCAAGGAGTCACTATTCGGGGAATGATGTTGGAGGTTGCATGATAGAACTCCCGTGAGCAGCCACTGGATTTCTCTGCAGGTCTGTGATGAAATTTTCCAAATCTATCTGCTGAGAAGATTTGGAAGGCAAAACATTTATTGGATGTGGGATGGGCTCACTTGAAGAAGTCTATCTAAAGACTATAAATTTAGAACTTCTTGGGAGGCAACCCAAGGCAAGTATTTTAGATTGTTACAGTTTTCTTTAGATTATCTAACCTTTTTGTGTAGCTTCTCTCCAAGCAAGGCAACATGTGTTTGCTTACAACAGAATCAGATAGCAATCAGGTTTGTTGAGCTTCAAAATCAAGTGCACTCAACCCAAATTTATTCTTAAAGCACACTTGCACTTCAATTCAGATTTGGGGTACCCCTTTAGTATCATGTGGTTCATTTGTGAACCTGTTTGCGCCACTCTTGATTGCTGCTTGATTCTGTTTCTCTTATCTTTATTTTGTGTTTGCAGGACCTCCGAAGAGCCCTAAATGGTGAGCAAAGTTCTTTGGATTGTGGTTGAGATTTTGCAAAGGAGGAACACTCCTCCTGATTAGGTTATTTCGCTCATTGTCTTTGCTAACATTGTCCTTATGCTTTTTGTTCTTCTAGCATTTTACATGCTAGATTTGGGGTGGGGGATGAATCCTTTGTACTTTGAGATGTCTTCTGAATTTTTCCTAGGCCCATTGACTACATATGCAGTCTATTTCTTTCACACATGTTAGCACTTGATCTTCTGAAACATGCTTAGTCTATCTTGCTTGCTATGCTAGTGAACACTAGCTGATTGCCGATGAAACCTCTGTAGATGATGAAACTATACCTCTTTAGGTGAGTTTGGCTGAAATGCATGAGCTAAGAGTTGCGTATTCTGCTAGAGGTGAAAAAAAATCTTGAATCTTAGCTCACTAGCTAAGAAAAGGAAAGGGAGTGTAAACAACATTAGTTT
>JAOYMZ010053509.1:0-13730 GCA_025802335.1 Pinguicula primuliflora | reverse complement strand
CAAATCGGAGCAACATCGAGAAAACGACCGACTAGTCGGCCGACTTGGCGTCAAGTCGGCCGACTTTTTGAACACTGATTTATAGATGAGCATGCCAAGTCGGCCGACTTTTTGAACACTGATTTATAGATGAGCATTGCATGTTTCAAACTGTGTCAATGTGAACATTTGATAAATTTTCACACCATTTTTCTTCACATTTTCAATCTTTCACTATTCCCTTTTAGACTTCTCACATAGAAGCAATTAATGCTTCAACATTTAGGCAACATGCAAGTTAAATATTTGACTTGACGACATTAATTATTGTGTTTAAGTTTTCTTAAATACACCGATTATCCCAGGAGCGATGCGTGCTAAATTACAAAAAGATATTAAACAGCATGACAGAAACGAAAATTCGTCGTTGCCGCGTAGTTTGCGCGTTTTATTTTTATTTTTTACTTGATTTTGAAATATTATATTATTATTTTAATAAATTTTTATGTTTTCTACAATCTTAAATATACACCAAATTGCTCAGATTTTATCAAAACAGAGACCACCATAATTATCAACACATGCACTTCAATTTAACACGACTTCATATAATTTTCATGTATTTATTATTTAATTATTTTTTTTATTTTTTTGTGGTGAATTTATAATTTGGATCAAAAGACAATTTTCCTTACAGCACATGCAGTTACATATAAAGTGCCCGAGCGACATTTTTTTTAATTTTTTTATGATGAGAGTACAGTTATATACGAGTTATTTTCTAGTCCAATACAAGGTAATATTCGTCAAACCAGTCAATGAAAGCCTCCTGTTTTTTCTGGAATCTATTTATAGTTTTCGAATTAAATTATAATATTAATGGCAAATATTATTATTCATCGTATGCCTCTTCCACTCCATCACCTTTCTAAAGACCCGTTCTGAGTTTCTTTCTTCTCTCTCCCCAGACATATTCATCTCTCGGTCTCTCGCCTCTTCCATCTTGAGGCCAAAATCCTGCAATCTTGAATGACGTCTGTAAGTTTCTTCTTCTTTAATTCGTCCAGATCATGTGGAATTAGATGCAGATCCTTAGAATCGTCTCCCATGCCATGTCTGCGAAAGAAAATGCATTGTCAGAATGATCCATTGTTTCATTTATATTAAGCATATTGAAATGTATGTATGCATGTGGTCTGGGTCAGAAGATATTGGATAGGATAGAACAGAGAGATGTTTGAATGTTTTCCCAGTATTTCTATGCTTTTATGAGCAATGACAGACAGGAAATATAGAATCACATGTATTGTGTGTACACCTGCAGCACGAAAAAGGTCGGCCACTGCCGAAATTTGGCGAGTGGGACGTGAATAATCCGGCATCTGCCGATGGATTTACGGTGATATTCGCCAAGGCCAGGGATGAAAAGAAATCAAAGGGAACAGCGGCAAACGCTGCAGCCACAAGTAACGAAAATGCGCAACCTTCACACCAATCTCAAGAATTTCCTGGAAAGGTTTGCTGCTGGCAACTCATCTACTTTCATCATTAAAAAGAAAAGTAAAATCTACAATTCTGTTAACAATAAAAGTTAAATGATCCACTGTTATGGGTTGATGCAGAAAAAGTGGCTTTGTTGTTTCTGAGAAGGCCGCGGTTGGACCATGAACCTGAGAAACATGACATGACGAATATGTTGTATTGTGCAAAGTGGGAGGATGTGGCAAATAGTCTCCCTTTCTGTTGTAAAGACTTATATGTGTCTCTTCTCTCCCAAGGCGTACTACATTTGGGAATTTATGTAAAAGGATTTTAAGTGGAGTTGAGCGCATTTCTAAGTTTTTTTTTTTGGGGGTAGGTAATAAGAATTTTATTTGTGTGGTAAATTTACAAATTTACAGGCCCAAGTTAATGGGCTAATTTTGACTCGGGAATTAAAAGCAATTTATGGGCTCACGACACCATTCACCAAGCCTGTATGTCAAGTTGATTCTCCGATGGGCTCTAAGGAGGATCCAGGCCCGCAATTGTATACTCTCCAAGGCTTGAGACGGAGCGCATTTCTAAGTTAAATCATAGAATTTTCAAGTCTCATTAAAACAATGACCACATTGGGTATGTAAATCATTGTTGGACTTGGATAACAATGATCACACTGGGCCAAACACCTCCATGGGCCCCTCCACCCATGGGTACAGCATTCCGGATTACCCTCCGGAAACAAACTCGGGCCTCAGACTGCCCGCTCCGATACCATAAAGAAAACCGGCCCGCCTCTCTCTGGGCTCGGGCCTCGTGTGCGCAGGTGCGCGCGTGTGAACTAATATAATTAGTAAGGTGGGCAACCCTCATTAAAACCATAAGGCTATGGTGATTGATTGTAACCCACAATCCTATTTATATTAGTATATTAAGACTTCTCTAACCAATATGGGACAAATTCCCAACACTCTATAAGTGTGTGAACATTTTCTAAAAAGTACATGCTACTATCTTCTTGGAATAATTTCCTGAATTTTCAACTGATATCTCAGTCAAGAAATTAAATCGTATAACGAACTCTGAAAGCAATAAGTGACAAATTTCACATAATCAGGTTTCCAAGAGTAAATATCTCGATGATCAACAACAAATGCAGCCATCAAGAATTCCAGACTGTATGGTATTAACTCTAGTATAGTATTATCGGATATTAAGAGCTATGCAAGTTATAAATGGAACTGGTTACCTAGAAAAAGACATACCCCAGATGAAGTGCCGTACAGTACACAATCCACATGATGAATGGAGTTTAATCTTTTGGTGTGGAACTATGGGGCGGAATAGATAGATCTGCCTCCAACATGAAAGAAATGTCATGCATCTGTGAGATCAGTTTCGCAACTTCCTCTTCAGAAGATTGTGGAACAGCATCTGCAGTAACCGGCACTTGTCCACATTCATGAAAAGGGCTACTCAAATCATCCAACCTACCATATCACGTTGAGGTTCAGCAAGTTGAGTGCATTAGGGAAAGGAGCGAATCTGTATTTATGTGAGATTAAAAGGGTTGAACTAGAACAACTGACACCAATATCTAGAGACTAATGATAAATGACATCAAACCCTCCATGAGACTCTCTTCAGAAGGCCTGCTCGTGCTTTCAGTAAGATTCTAAAAGGCTATAGGAAATGATATACACCACCCCTTTTCACACACACCTCCACACCTTGAGCACACATACACACATGTTGGTTTGTGTGGGGCCCACTGTGCATGAATGTAAGAGGGAGGTAGTGTGAAGGTGTGCAAGGGAGGTGGTGTATAGCATTTTCCAAGGCTACAATATGAATAGTTACTAAAAGTATTAAGGCCCATATTGTGATCCCTAGGCGATTCAACCTCATCGAGAACAAAGAATGTTATTCGACTGATAGCATTAGCAGTAGAAAAACAGACACTGATGATTAAAGCTGGAAAGAGTCAAGTATACCAATTTGAAGCTGGGTCGCCGGACACAGCATAATTGGCTTCTTCAGCACTTCTGATATCCCTGATTGACGTTGGATAGAGAACTGGCTCTAAGAAGCTACCAGAACTTACTTCAGACTTATTATGCAAGCCCAATAAATCCATCTCTGGTAACTTCTTCTCAGAAGTGGTACTAACTTGATAATTACATCCACTATGATCATTTAATGGAGAAGCTTGTAAGCTGATTGGACACGTTAAGTCATTCCATTCATCAAAGGTATCATCATCAATTGTCTCAACATGCTCTTTATGCCGAGTTTGATAATTGTCCTTGTCCGTGGGTTGAGACCCAAAGTCCTCAGAGATGGGAATATGAAAATTAGTTTCACTCGAAGCACTGTGTGAAAGAGTTTGTACGCTGGTTGACCCGGCAAAGTCATTCCATTCATCAATGGCATCATCAACCGTTGTCTCCTCCTCCTCCTTATGCCGAGTTTGATAATCGTTCCTGTCCGTGGTTTGAGGTTGGAAATTCTCAGAAGTGGGAACTTGACGAGCTGTTCCACTCGGACCATTGTGTGGAGAAGCTCGTAAGTTGGTTAACCGCGCAAAATCGTTCCAATCATCGGTTGCATTGTCATTCATAGTCCTATCATTCTCCTTCTGTGGAGTCTGATAACCGTTCCTTACCATGGTCTGAGGCTGGATGTTCTCAGAAGTGGGAACAATATCAGTTCCACTCCAAGCATTGTGTTGAGAAGCTTGTATGTTGGTTGACCCCATAAAATCACTCCAATCATCGGTTGAATTGTCATCTATAGTTCCATCATGCTCCTTATGCTGAGTTCTGAAATCGTTCCTGTCCGTGGATTGAGACTGGGAGTGTTGAAACAAATCAGCACTGGCAGAAGAATCCGTCCAATTGTCTGAGGCAGTATCATCTGTAGGGTCATCACTGGTGCGGACAATAGCATCAACTCTATCTCCAGATTTATGTGCATTAGAGCTCAGATTCTTCCACATGTCATCTGAATCCCAGTCATCGAATCCTGTCGAATCTGCAGCCCTGTCCTTTGGTTTCCTACCATTAAGATCTTTCCCAAGTCCAAACAGAGAATCAATATGTGCACCAAAGTCAACTTCCAACTCTTTCGATTCAGTAATTGATCCAGATTTGTGGTATCCATCTCCGAATTCATCTGAAGCAGTGGGAAAATTATCAGATGGGATGTCACCACCATGCTTGTTTTCAAAATCAGCTGATTGAAATTCTGCCGCCCATCCTACAGAAGATTCACCTGTCTTTTGCACGGAAGAGCTATCCGCTAGCTTATATGACTGCACATTTTGGGACGGTTTTTGAGTCCTGAGAGAGCCAAAATCTTCACCAGAAGTTTCAAAATCATCTAGGATTGACTCTTTAAAGGACTTATCGGAGGAGTCATCATTCTTTGCATTCAAAAAAAAGTTATCTGGAGGCACTCCATTTGAACTCCAGGGCCGTTTGTGCTCTGTCTCATGCTTTTCTGAAAAGTTACTATGTTGAGTATCCATTGCAGCAGACCATGGTATTTGAAGATTTAAGAATTCAGATAAAGGCGTTAATACTTCAGGTATGTTCCGGCCTTGATCTTGGTCATATTTGTTTGTCAGCCTGACCATTTCCTGCAAGATCATATTTAAACGGAACTAATTAATACACGATTATGGGCCATACAGCATGTATTATCACATCAAAAAGAAAACTGTGCCAATAATAGCTAACACCTACAGTTCATAGTGCAGCAAAACTGAAAATATCATAAAAATTGAGGCAAAGTGAGACAATCCCCACAACTTAACATGAATCTCAACAAAAACTCTAACAGCATTCCAAACAGAATAAAAGTGGTTTTAGTAAACTAGAAACCAATAAGCAGCAACCAATGCTCTGCCTATTTGAATTTGAAAAAAACATATAGGCAAGCAGCAAAATTGGATGAAGAAACAGTAGAAGCATACCGATCCTTCGAGATGGAGGGACTGGAGAAGCCACTGATAGCCAATGGTTGAAGTAAAGTTAATCGGGTCTGGAGCTTCATCATAAAGGGGAGCACTGCCGCAATACAAGCAGATGATAGATTGCGATCCTCTGAGGAGCCTTCCTTTACAGTTCTTGCAGCGTAGATGCGACTCAGTGGAATCAGTTAACGCTATGGTGGCAGAAAGAGAAAGCAGCGCAGGAAAACTCGGGTCACAAGGATTATAATCGGAGAGACCTGCAGCTTTTCTAGTAGATAACTTAACCCGGTTGATCAGTTCAACAGGTATCTCAGTCATTTTGCCATCAATTGAACCTCCACTGCAACAATTCAAATGGCCTATTATCAATAACCACACACCCAGGTTGCCACAAAGGAATCACAAAATGCATAATACATTTCCATTTCAGTTCAGTATCATTTAACAAGGCCATACGTGCAACTACAATCTATGCCACTTACAGCTTGGTCTTCCTAACTTTTCAGCCTGACAGGATCCAGTTACACCACAACGGTTTTGGAACAAATGCACGCCAGCTTATAAAATTTTCTTATTAAATAGTAACTTCTCAATGCACAATCAAATTGCGGAAGAGGGGACTATGCCGTGAGTGTGCAGTGCGGGATTGACCGGTCAGTGAGTGGCCCACCTGCCGCACCAATCCCTAAACCTCACTGCACACACCCCAGATACTCAAATTGCACCTTGTCCACCCACGGAATCTTGCTTTTTTTCCAAAACAGGAAAGAATAACCCAGCAATTTATTTTGTTATGATACAAGGAGAAGAGAGTAAATCAACATTACGCATAATAACTGCAACAGAGATGAACAAATAAGGAGATGAAATGAATACAGCCAGTATCTGGAAAGCATTTGAATAAAATTTAACCCAAAATATAAATATATATAGATATATATGTGAATTCAGGCAGTATCTACTGAGTAGGTCGATATACTAACCAGTTTTTATTTTCCATTCCACTTCTCCAATTACTTCATCTATCCAAGTGGTCCTCCAGAAAGAACAACTTCAATCTGGAAAGGGTTAGGGGCGTCTTCTTCAAAATTCCTCCGTTATTAATCGAATACTAGAAATATGCGAGATGGATCTCACTCATTTGAAGATCAAACGATTCTCGCTAAATTCGGTGCGAGGCTGGCACCGAACAAAAGCTCACACTAATCATGAAGTACAAGTGTGCAAAATCTGGAACTTATCGGATCAGTATGAACACATCTGGGGTGAATCGTCAAAATTTTGCGCCGCTAGCCGACATTTGTTTCCATTACTCCAATCTCAAGAGCATACAGGATTCCAATTTTCATGCACTGAACTAAATCCATTCATCAACCAACCTTCCATTTCAAAGCAATTCGCTACTTGCAAAAAAAAAATCGCTACTGCAAAAAAAAAACAATTCGCTAATTTATCACGTCTAAATTAAGGGTGGACAAACGAGAATTTAGGATGGGATTGGCAATGTCCGTTCCCTCCCGTTAAAGTTTGGGATAGGAAAATTGGAACCGGAATCGGAATCATTTTGAATATCCACATTCTCGAAAAATTGGGAATACAGGTATCGGTTCGGTTCGGGAACGGTTTCTTATCGGTAACCGATTCTCGAATCGATAACATAATTTTTCTGATAAGTGACTGTTACCGTTCCGATAAGGAAGATAAAGGTTTAATTTGAATTTTTTCTTTTAATTCCTTTTATTTTTTTATTTTTTTTAAAATTAAACTCTTATCGGTTCTTTATCGGGACGATAACGATCCATTATCGGGAAAATTATGTTATCGGTTCCTTATCTGTTATCGGGTATTTTCCGATAAGGGTATATGGTACCCGGAACCGTCCCAATACCCGACGGGAATCGAATTTTCAGGATCGGAACCGTTTCGTTTTCCCGAATTCCCGAAAATTTCGGGAAAACGAGAAAACGGTTCCCGATTCTCGATCCAAACGGTTCCTGGACTGTCCCATTTGTCCACCCCTAGTCTAAATATTTAGGCCTTGTGGGCAATTATGCAGAGAGAAATGCTTAGGAGACAACATTATAACTGAATTGCTTGTAATATGGGAGTGGGCCCCACCCAGCACTATGTTGTTGTGCTAAATTTGTTCTATTCGGTCAGATTTTTCGATTTCCTTACTGTACGTGTAGCTCCGTTCTTATGCAAATTAAGGAATTCTTCAGATAATAGTCTATTAGCAAAGGATAAGTTTCCCTTAATTAACCCCGGGATTATCTTTCCATTAATCCTGTGATTTACTCTGATTGTTTGTGTAGTGAACTTCTATATAAACCCTGTACTCTATGATGTAAAGAACAAGAAAAAATACAGAAAGAAAGAGCTCTTTTCTCCCGTGGACGTAGGCTATGCCGAACCACGTAAATACTTGTGTTACAATCTCTATATAACTAAATTCAAGCATCTACATGGTATCGGAGCACGGGATGAATCCCATTATCGTCATCTACCAATCATAAGACAAGATCAGAGACATGGCGGAGCAGGCTGCACTAGTGGCGGCTGCTCAAGTTCTAGGCGAGCAACTCGTGAAGGTTCTGAGTGGACAGAACAATGCAATAGTACCAAAAGAGGAAGAAGTCCACAGGTAACAGTAATCCAGGAGACATCACACTCTCGGAAGCACTGGATAATCAGAATTATCTGATATGGCGGAGAAGGATGGAAATTGCCCTAGGAGGTCGGGGCCGAATTCATCACATTACCAGCGATCCAACGCCTCCAAAGGAGGTGAACCAGGCTATCGGAAATGGTGGGAACGCGATCTTCAAGTGTTTGATTGGATCACAAAAAACATTGAGGGCCACATTGCCCGTCAGTATATGAATTTTCCGACAAGTCTGGAATTGTGGAAGGCACTGCCAAAGACCTTTCAGTCCGGAAAGGACAACCTGCAAATTTTCGACCTGACAGCGCAAGCAGATAAATTAACATAGGGTAATATGAGTATTGAAACGTATTTCAGCCAAAGCAAGAATTTGAGGATGGAAGTAGATCAGCGACGTCCGAATCCGATGAAGGATCCAGATGATATAATCCATGTATTGTGTTTTTTTTATAGGTAATGTAATTGAGATGATTTGAACCCGTAACCTGTAAGTGATCCATGTATTGTGTGTTAAATGGTTAAGGATCATTCTTAGTTGCGCAAGGCATAAAAAATTTTCAGTCATTGGTTATCAAGATCTTTCTAAATAGGGGACAAAGAAGAACATCCTCACCTTGAGATTTTTCTTATCAGCCTTTGTATGAAAGAAACCAACAGGGATAAGAGCCTCATTTTCCATCTTGTGGCTGTTGGATCATTAAGAGGATTTAAGTGCCAAAAAAGAAGTTAAAAAGAGCAATAGAACGTGTTCCAATATAACATAAAAAATGAGAAATAAGAGGATTTAAATGTTACAAAACTCTCTAAAAAAGACTCTCTCAGCTGTACGGAAACTCTCTCAGGCACGTTTCCCAAAAACCCCATTTCAAATTGCCGTTTTTGGCCAGATATGAACGGCGAGAACACCATGGACAGAGCGGAGTTTACCGACATGGTAGACTGAACAGTCGCTCTCCCTTACACCTCCTCGGTGCGCATTAGGCGAACTGGGGAGCTTAGAAACTCCAGATATACACGCACGCACAGCCAACCCTCACATTTCCGTCACCCTTAAGAGGAGGAAGATGACCACCAACTAGACCGAAATTCCCTGACGATCGTATGGAGGTAGAGGTAATGAGCTCAGTCTGGCTCCTATGGTACCAGAGAAGGAAGGGGATTTGGAAAAGTATTTGCAAAAAAACATTGTCTTCTATTGCTCAAACTTCCCATGGGAATACAACTATGCGGAAATAAGGAAAATTCTTACCCAGCAAGGGAATGTTATAAAAGCTGAGTAACCTAGAAGAAAATGGAAGAAAAAGCAGAAGAAATTGGAGGTTAGAATTGTAGACGAGGGTTAGATTTTGGGAGAGGAGAACTGTAGAGGGAAACAGATATTTTCATTCACTTCCAACGTGAGCCATTCATTGGCCATTACACAATTTAAATACCCAAATAGTTAGCGGACCGGGCCGACATTCTTAATAAAACAACTAGACTGAATTAACGTTATCCATAAACAGGCCCACTGCAACACTTAGCTGATGAAGTTCCCACGATCAACTTCCGGTCATCTTCTTCTTCGTTCTCCGGCGAGTCTGTCCCCATTCAAGAATTCCACGACCATGACTCTGTTCAGGGGACATGACAAGTGGATGCTTACTCTGTTATCCGAATGAAGTCAAAGGAACTGAATTGGAAATAAAATGCTTAGAAACTATTAGCGTGGATTTGCATTTGATGAAAAAATATGGTCGGCCTTAGTTTAATTCATCCATGCTATTTATCGGTTGCTAAGATTTTATTCTGGAGAAATAACTATTTCTTTCAGAAGAAGGCATGACACTCAATATAGAACAATTTTGATCCTTAATTGTTTCTTTGCTCTCTCCTTAGGATCGGCTGCAAAGATCTCTGTTGGGGTTGGGAATGATCGGCCATTAGCAATCAAAGTCAGTCTTTGATTTCTTGGACTTCAAATGGTTGAAACCCTTCACGCGTGCGTGATATTATACTGGAAAATGGAAACTAATTGAATTGGTCAGTTTATATCAGAAGACGGCTTCGGATTTATCCATTGATTTGAAGGGAACTTCCATATTTCTAGTTGGTGAGAACATTTCTATTAAACACCTATTATATCTATTGGCTCAGGCATCATCTGGATTTCATCTTATCGTAACTACTGCCATTTCAGTCATTAACAGTAACCATAAGTCTAATTTGGGGAGGATTCTGGCAGCGCTACTATTACTTTGACAGGTAAGACAGTGATCTATTTTTGGATTACCATGTTGTCAAAATGCTTGAATATTTGATTGAGTTTCCATTATGCAGCGATAATCTGGTGGAGGAAGCTGCTGGGGGAAAATCTGCTGCTATATCCTATCTAGAAAGCGACCAAGAGGGATATCTTCTATCAGAACTGAGTATTTTTCTTTGTGTCTGTTTTTTTGTACAACACCTTCTGCCCAAAAGTTTATGATTGATGGAATCACCCTCAAATTTATCCCTAGGGGGAAGTACTGAAGCAGTTATCGTCAATGGGCCGCCTGGTTGTTAATGCAGGAAATGGAGCTGTTAAAAGTGCCTCAAATCTGTAAGAATGGTAATTCTATGGTTCAGTGTGTTGATGTTTAGGCTGCATGTGATCACCGATTGACCACCAACATTATAGGGCGTTACTCAGACATGGAATTTCAATATGAGTTGATGTGCCGTTGGATCTGGTGGCCAAAGAGGTCACTGAAGATAGACTTCGTTTTCTGCTTTTGATACGGCAATTTGCAGATCGTCCTTAAAGGTCCACTCACGTTGAATTGGATTTGTTACTATAAACCACTTTGACCAGCAGAAATTTCCCCTTGTTTTCATCTCTCTTGATGTTTGCGTTACTAACGTCAGGATGAGAAGTTCATGTTTTATTTCCTTAACTGATTCCTCTTACAATACACTATGCTGTTTAGATTAATTCTCAGTCGCCCACGTCAGACTCTTTCATGCACATGTGTGTATGAGCAGAGGTGGCTTCCCAATTGAATTATGATGAATTGGATGCGGTGACCACAGGGGATTTGTGTGTCGAGGTGAATACAGCTCGAAACTCTTGAAAAAAGTTTTCAGTTAGTTTGAAATGTTTATTTAGACACCAACAGTGCTGCAGCTTTTCGGGGGAACAGACACTAAAGGAGATAGAGAGGCTGGTTAGAGTGAAGAAGATGATGGAAGAAGCTGCTAGACCATTTTATCCGGCAACTGCTATGGCCTTTTCCTGTGTATCAGTAAGTGGCCACCCCATTCGAAATTTGACCACCATGTGTTAGGATCCAGATCGAGTAGAACGGTATGACTCGCTGAGGAGAGTCCCAAACCTTTTTGTACTCTATAAGGGAGACCAGACCTTTACTAAAGGAAAGTGAAAGACTACTTCTTCAATGATAGTTTTTGTCTTAGAAGTGCTCCCCTTAAATAAGTGTTAACAACTAGAAAATAACCAGTGGGAAATGTAAATGCAATAATAGAGAGAGTTGGATCCGAAAGTCCTGCCACAACTTGCTAACTTGATCAGAAACGTCCTTGGAGGCAGTTGGAGGTAACGGTGCATGCCAAGAGTCCTAACACTACGCAGCTTGATTTCCTTGGTACATTTTAGTGAGAGGTGTTTTTCTCTGGGTTACTTTTAAATATATATCGTACTGGCAAGAACCATAACAGTTGAGAAAAAATCCGACTTGGATGGCAGTGTTTTATTTCAGTTACTTTGGGATATGCTGATTTTATTTTGTATCGTCATCAGGTAGATGGATCAAGTTGAGTCTACTTTATGGACGTTGCTCTGCATGATCCCCAACCGGTATACAGGGATGGTAATGCATAAATTATGGACATAATGCTTGTGGTAACACAACTACCTGTTCCATTCTCGATACAAACATAATTGCATGAATCAAATTATTCTGAAAAGACGTATGATTGGTGGTGCTGCGAGACAAGTGGAGTTTTTTTTTAGATCACTCCACGGGCCTGCTTTGCTGTGGAATCTGCACACATGTCTTTCATATCAGGTCACTGCAGAGTGTCTTTACTATCATTGTTGTAATATTCAATTGTTTCATTATCTCTGGCTGCTTGAGAATAGGACCAGAAAACATACAAAAGTTCAGAGTTTCTCTGAAGTACCTCCGCTATGAACAGCTGAATCTCAAAATGGTAGAATTTGTTTTACTTATTCGTCTTAAAACAAAACTTGTAAAGAACAATTGGGGTTCATTATGCCTGGAGATGTGATTAAAGGGTATATGGCCATTGGCAGGTAAGGTAAGTTATTTCCAGCTGTGGTCTGAACCATTGAAGTTGGAGTCGTACTATTTGGGGAAATCTGGTGAGGGTGAGTTTGTGTTTTTATCTGACAGTGGGGTTCTTTTACATAGGTGAGTAGTGTTCACATGTGATACAATACATGGGTTTGGTAGGCTTTCATAAAGTTGCCATTTCGGTGATACAAGATGCAGGTACTCTCCTCATTCTTTGGTATCTAAAATGGGAACTTAAAGTCGTTTCAATAGTGTTTTTCGTCATCCCATCCACCCATCCATGTTATATCATTTGTCTTATGCATCGAACAGTTTTTTGTGCTGCTGGTGATTCGTGTGGGAGAGAGAGAGTATGAATGTGAGGAATTTTGTTCTAGAAAGCGGTCGGCTAGCCCGTCTAGCCGCTGGGTGGTCGTGTTCCGCCCTGCCTGAATGCGACTTAAGCGGCCTAAACGGACACCTAGGCGTATACATTAGTATGGAGGTTGAGATATTTCAAGATTATTAGCAATGGGTTTAAAAGTTTTTCTATGGTTTATAAGTTTCTCTAGTCCTCCCTGCAGGTGCATTTGAACTTACCAAATGTAACTACCCGGCCTTCCCCGAGGTCCTTATGGCAGTATGGGTGTCTTTACCCACCCATGGCTAACCAGTAATTGCCCATACTATCCCCACAAACCAACGCATGACTTTTCAGTGCACTTTGTCCTCATTCGTGTGCACTTTTGAAAACTTCTCAGGGAGTCACCCATCCCAAAATTGCTCCAAGGTCAGCACGCTTAACTTTAGAGTTCTCAAGGATGGGCTCCAAGAAAAGTAGGTGCACATTATTGATATGTGTCTTGTGTTTCTTGTGCTCAATGTGTGCCGTGGTATAACATTTGTGTTAAAATAACACAATGATCTGTTGTCTGGAAAGTATTAATGTTTCTTCTTGATTCTCCCTGATGTCTCCATGTTTTCATCGTACACGTCTCCTCACATCACACCTTTGTTTTTCAATCTTTCGGATGTCAACTGAAGAACCCATGCTCTTACATGGCCTTTATCAACAAGAGCAGGGAAGTATGGGGGCCCTCTGGGAATAATACCAATTTCAGAAAATTGTACTGCAACACTCTCTCTAGGTCCACTACACATTCAAGGGATGGGAACGGAGGCAGGGGCAACCGCCCCCAACCCAGAAAAATAAGGGTTATTTAGTTGAAAAATGATATAATGTATCTCCAGGTAGTACACCACCACGTCCTCTCACATTCATAAATATGGGGTCCCGCATACACCAATATGTGTGTGCTCCCACATAATGTGAATGAGAGGTGTGTGGGGGTGTACA
>JAOYMZ010053498.1:0-13730 GCA_025802335.1 Pinguicula primuliflora | reverse complement strand
GGATGTAGTTACTGCCATCTAACTTCTCGGTGATGATGACGGATGAATCTTCCTCCTCTTTGGGTTTGGAAGCATCTCTCTGAGCCCTCATAAATTCTTCAAACTTCTGGGTGAGGAGAGTTTCCATCTCCGGATCCTTCTAGGCTAGTTCCTTGGTCATCTTTCATGGCTTGTTTTTGTTCTTCGCCGTGGAGTGTTTTACTGGTAGATGAAGAGCAATGCCTGCTCCGATACCATGTGTGATTTGTGTGAACGTGTGTTTGTATGGAAAAAACGCAGGATTTACGTGGTTCGGGTAATTTCCTACTCCACGAGAGGATCTTGTGTGATTCCTCTTTTTCTTTCTTTCATATCTTTTCTCGTCAGTTTTGTGTTGTACTTATACACCTTCACACACGTTCACCACCTTCCCATAATCTTGGGACTCTACTAAGGAAAAGATTTATACTTATCTTTTCCTTAATTACATTATCTTTCCCTAACTTATCCTAACAATAATAGCCCTCCTTTCAATGCATTCGTTAAGATATGTTTTCCCTTTCAACATTCTGTACACTTATCAAAGCATCTATTCTTACATCTGTTATTCTATATATTCTTACAGTTCCAACGTCTGGTATCGGAGCCTCCTCACGAGGCCTTGATCAAATCCACACCTGATACAACCCAGAACCAAAGAAAAACAAAATCCAACACAATAAAGTAAGCAGGATATCAACCAACAATGGCTTTGTGCAACAAGCTATCCCTCGGTTTGATGGATATTATGATCATTGGAGCATGTTGATGGAGAAAATTATGTGTTCCAATGAGTATTGGAACTTGATAGAGCATGGTATCCCTGCTGCAGCAAAAGGATCGGACACATAGAAGAAAACAGGTGATGAGAAAGTGAGGGAAGATCTGAAGCTCAAGGATCTTAAGGCAAAAAACTACCTGTTTCAGGTGATTGATTGGTCTGTTCTCGAGACCATCTTGAAAAAGGACACTACAAAAGACATATGGGACTCTGTAAAGCAAAAATATCAAGGAACAACGTGAGTTAACACATGGTTTCCATGCACGAAGGTTGCTGATTACTTTGGTCAAACTCTTACCATTGCTAACAAGATGAGATCTCACAGTGAGAAAATGACAAATCATGTAATCATAGAAAAACTTTTGAGATCTATGACTCAAAAATATGATTACGTTGTGTGTTCAATATAGGAATCTAATGATCTAGAGAGCGAAGGTTGAATCTTCATCATAACGCCGAGCAAGCATTGCAAGTAACACATGGTTTTCATGCACGAAGAAGTGGAGGAAGAACCATGTTTTGCGACTGAGGTAGAGGTAGAGGAAGAATGGGGTTGCACAGATCCGCAGCAGAATGCTAGGGTTGATAATTTTGCTCCACCCTGGTGGGTCGACCCAGACCCGCCCCGTACCCGCCCCGTACTTAGATATATATTTATATATTTTTTTATATAATTGTTTTCTTATAACTGTTTCAAAGTCTATAAATTTAGGAAAAAAATTAAAAATAAAGTTCATAAAGAATAAAATAGAGATTAAAATTGCTAAAGTGTTTTTTTCAAGGTTTTAATATTTTTTTCCTAGTTTAATTTATTTTTCTACTTTAATATATATTTTTAATATTAATTTTTTTAAAGTGGGTTTGTGTGCGCTCTGCCACGCCACGCCACGCCCTGCCACATTGTCATCCCTGAATGCTACTGCTGTCATGAACTTGCACACTACTCATGGCAGTGTCCACAGTAGATGGACTCGCATCAACAGGCACAATTTGCTGACAAGTGGGAGGAAGTTCTGCTAATGGCCTTTGTCAGCAACCCACAACACACTGATCCAAACATTATTTGGTTTCTGGATTCGGACTGTAGCAACCACATGTGTGGTGACAAAGCTTTGTTTGAGGAATTGGATTGCAGCTTCCGTGACTCAGTAAAATTGGGTGATTATTAACGTATTCAAGTGCAAGGAAAGGAGAAGGTGAGACTTGAAATTAATGGTCTTACTCATGTTGTTACTGATGTCTTCTACATTCCAGAACTCAAGACAAACCTCTTTAGCATTGGTCAGCTGCAAGACAGAGGTCTCACTGTGGTGTTCAAGCATGGGAAATGCAGAATTTTCCATGATGAAAAGGGACTAATCATGGAAACAATCATGACCTGCAATCGCATATTCTATATCCGTGCTCACAAGGCATCTTACAACACTGTCTTGCCTCTAGTGTCACTGATCAATCAGATCTATGGCATTGCCGCTATGATCATCTGAGTTGGAAGTGCCTTAATATGTAGCAACATAAACACATGATTGACGGATTACCTCAACAACTTCAGCTCATTCATAAGGTTTGTGAAACCTGTCTTGTTGGTAAACAGCACAGAGATCCCTTTCCTACAGAGAGCAAATGGCGGGCATCCAAAATACTCCAGCTCATCCATGCTAATATTTGCGGGCCAATTACACCTACTTCAAATGGAAACAAAAGGTATCTACTGACTTTCATAGATGATTTCAGCAGCAAAACATGGATATATTTCTTGCTGGAAAAATTTGAAGCTTCCTCTTTCTTCAAAAGTTACAAGGACAGTGTTGAAAAAGCCACAGGAAACAGCATTCAAAGCCTTCGTACTGACAGAGGAGGAGAGTTCACTTCATAAGTATTTACTGATTTTTGAGACAATGACATAAGCAGACAACTTACAGCTGCATATTTCTCACAACAGAATGGAGTTACAGAAAGGAAGAATCGCACCATCATGAACATGGTGAGGAGTTTACTGGCAGCAAAGCAAGTTCCAAAGTACTTATAGCCGGAGGCAACAAACTGGGTTGTTCATGTGTTTAACCGTTGTCCAACTCTTGCAGCAAAGAATCGAACTCCAGAAGAAGCATGGAGTGCAAACAAGCCATTAGTAAGCTACTTTCGTGTATTTGGTTGAATTGCTCATGTCCATATTCCTGATGCTAAAAGAGTTAAGCTAGATGCAAAAAGCTTCAAGTGAGTTTTGATGGGAGTTAGTGAGGAGTCTAAAGCCTATCTTGTATTTGATCCATGTTCTAACAAAATCATCATAAGTCGTGATGTGGTGTTTGAGAAGGATAAAAATTGAAACTGGTATGAGAAACATCCTGCAACACTCACTGAACTAGAGTGGGAAGCAGAACCACCAGCTGCAGAACCTGCTGGAGAAGAAAGGCTCGCTGCTGATCAACCAACTAGTGTTGTTGAACCTAACGAAGCCACTGCAGATTATTCTCCTGGCATCACTACAACTGTATCTGGCAGAAGCACAATGACCACTTTACCAGAGAAAAGACCAAGGAGGCCATCAACTTGGCTCCATGATTATGAAACGGGAGAAGGGCTTTCTGATGAAGAATACTCTAAACAAATATATCATGCACTCCTTGCTGATACTGACCCTATTACTTTTGCTGAGGCTTTTCAATCAGAAAAGTGGCATGAGGCAATGCATCAAGAAATGCAATCCATTGAATGCAATAACACTTAGAGATTGATGTCACCACCATCAGACAGCAAGATCATAGGTGTTAATTGGATCTTTAAGACGAAGCTGAATGAAGTCAGACAGGTAGACAAGTACAAGGCTCGTCTTGTTGCTAAAGGCTACTCTCAACAACATGGAATTGACTATGAGGAGATGTTTGCTCCTGTGGCTAGGCTGGATACAGTTTGTCTTGTTATCTCACTTCCTGCTCAACAAGGCTGGGCTGTTTATCAACTAGATGTAAAATCTGCATTTCTCCATGGTTGCATAGATGAGGATGTGTTTGTTGAGCAACCATTGGGCTTCATACAGCATGGGCAAGAATCTATGATTTACAAACTCAGCAAAGCGTTGTATGGACTCAAACAAGTCCCCCCCCCCCCTCGTGTATGGTATAGCCGAATTGATACATATTTTCTACAGGAGGGCTTCGTCAAATCTCCACATGAACCCACTATGTTCAAAAAAAATTCAAGAGGGCAGAAGGTAAATTTTTGGTGGTTTATGTATATGTTGACGATTTGATTTTCACTGGCAATGATGAATGCATGTTTAAACACTTCAAAGATTCTATGGTACGAGAGTTTGATATGTCTGACTTAGGAAGGATGCGTTACTTCCTTGGAATTGAAGTGTTACAACATTGAGATGACATTTTTATCACACAAAGAAAGTATGCACAATATATCTTAGAAAGATTTGATATGAGTAATTACAATCTAGTCAAAAATCCAATAGTTCCAGGTTTCAAGCTTGAAAGTAATGAAGGGGAAAAAAGGGTTGACAATACTATGTTCAAACGTCTAGTTGAAAGTCTAATGTACTTGATTGAAACTAGACCTGATCTAATGTACATCATCGGCCTTATCAGCAGATACATGGAAGGACCTACTATACCTGGCAGCCAAAAGGGCCTTGCGATATATGAGAGGCACAATCAACTTCGGTCTACACTACAAGTAAAATATTATATTTTCACGATGCGGGATGATAGGGTATTCTGACATTGACTATGCAGGGGACGTAGATGACAGAATAAGCACCTCTGGATATATATTCTTTTCGAATTCTTCGGAAGTCTGTTGGTCTTCAAAGAAACAGCTAGTGGTTACTCTATCCACGACAGAAGCTGAATTCATTGTTGCTACTTCAGGAGCTTGTCAAGCTGGTCGGATGAGAAGAATCTTGAATGCTCTGAATCAGGAACAAACTGCACCAACTACTATCTTTTGCAACAATATCTCAGCAATCAAGTTATTCAAGAACCCTGTCAAGGAAGATGTCTTAGAACTTGCTCATTGTCATACTCAAGAACAGGTTGTTGATATCCTAACTATACCACTGAAGTTGGAGGCTTTCATCCAACAAAGGAAGATGTTAGGGGTCTGCGAGTGTGCTGAGGTAAACTAACCGGGATTCAGTTTAAGGGAAGCTGTCAAATACTCAAGACTCAGTCTTCCTGGAATGTTGCTGATCAAGTCAGAGTTGCTTAGTCAAGAGTTAGTTATTAATGTTTAGTCTAGGATTAGATTAATTGCGGTTCACGTTTCTGTTTTGTAGGATGAAGCTGTTAGTTGTAAGGCTATATAATAGCCCTCCTTTCATTGCATTCAATAAGATTAGGTTTTTCTTTCAACATTCTGTTCATTGATCAAAGCATCTATTCTTACATTTGTTGTTCTATTAAAATGTAATTTACCTTCCTGTTTTGATTTGAAGTCACTTTATCCCATTTGTTTAAAGAGAAATGCTTACTTAACCGAACCACAACTGAACCAAAACCGAATTAGTATAAAATAGATGTGTGGGGCCCACACAAAACACCCAAACCCACACGGGGGTGTTGCTGTGCTTATTCAGGTTTTAATTTGGTCTTTGTTTTCGATTTTCTTGTAGTACGAATAGCATTTGTCGTGTTTATAAACTGATCATTTATTACATTGTGGTTTACAAAAAGATTCAAGGCGCCTTCTTATTTTTTATTTAAAATTAATAATAAAAAGACCAAAATGGAAGACAAAGCAAAAAATTTAAAATTAAAATCCATATTAGTTGAGTGCCTCCAATTTCTTCTTCATTCCCATTCGCCTTCCGGATCTTCTTCACAAGTTTCAAGAGATTGTCTTCTTCCCGGTGGCCGCCGTTATTCTCCATCCACGGACACAGTCCAATATGAGTAATTATTATTCCTTTTCAATTTTAAATTGTTCTCTGACTAAAATTAGGGGATAGAATTTTGGTCCGATGTTGTAGTCCTTATTTTCTGCCCCAGTACATTGAATTTTTGGATAAATGAACATTTGTGGGGATACATTACTTTATTTTTTAAAGGAAACACACAAAACATGCTTCAATTGAATACTATTTTTACAAGTTTTGTATAATTATAGTATTTATTTTTTTAAAATTTACCTATCATTATAATATAGATCTTTATAAGGAAAGAAATGGAAAAATGATAATAATACACTGTAAAGTATTTTGTTTTCACTCTTTTTTTTTTTAAATTATCAAATTTTAAATCATAAAAGATTAAATTAAATGGTATAAATTATATTACAGAACTCACTTTGTTTAGCGATGAAACTTCAAGAACTTGGCTCAGTGTGATCAGTGAACTGGATTCTTCGAAAGTTCGGCTCACAGCACAGTCAGAAAGGCCTCTGTAAGTGGAGTCGAATGAAAATTTAAATGCTATTTGTATGATGATTTCGTTAGTAAAGAATGTATGAACTCTTGCACAGGTCACGGGTTCAAATTCCCTCAATTATATTATCTATCAAAAAAAGTGTATGAACTCTTGCAATTAAGAGTTAAAAAAGTATTTTGTTTGCTGAAGGCCATGAAAGGCAATATAGGCTTCATGTATCATAATGTAGCTGTAGAGGTGTTCACTGCAAAGAAGATAAGCCAAACCAAAGAAATTTTCTCATTGGAACTGTATATTTCGAGCCGTCCCGAATTCCAATCTTAATTATCCATTGTTGATCCAACGTCCAGGATGAACAATATTTAAAAACTAAGTGACTCACTTCTGGCCGTTATATCAATAAATTGACGACCATGATTATAATTCGGAAAATAAGGGTACTTGAGCGGAATATAACGTCCGAAATTAGAAAATTATCGTAACCAAACCAATGATATATGGGTTGAGAAATTTTCAGGTACAAAACCAATATATATGTATTATTCTTGAACAAAACATACAAATTTGTTGTTTTTCTTTTTATTCAAATACAACTGCAATGGGACTTGTAACAGAGTGTTTCGGCGATTTCCACTGTATGAATCCTTGAGCAGTTCTCGTCTTTGGACGGCTACTCGACTGACTGAACTTTACTTCATATCCCAATTTCTGACCAACATCTGAGAAACGAAGTATTGCAGGTTTCACCTCCACGACGACACCGTCAGGTGCTCCGATCTTCATCTTGTACGTTGAGTTAGCATCCCCAACATTGGTAACTATCCGTGAGTAAGACTTGATTGTTTTCCCGTTCCCGACCACAATAGAAAATGAAGGATAGTTGAGTTCAGCCTCTGCTACAGACCTCGAGCAATTCACTCTCCGCTGAACAATCTTGAAAATTCGTGTGGTTGTGAGATTCAGACCACATAAGTAAGGTATGTATTCATCAGGTGGAAGGTCGTAGACAAGGCCTGGATCATTTGCTTTTAAAGGGTTCACATGGCCGGAGCCGACGGCGAAGATATTCGCCGGGAGACGACGTTGGTCTTCAATGGGATGGTCATCTAGATTCACCTGTGTTAGAGCAAAAATATCACGCACATATTAGAATCATATAATGCTATGTGATAGTATTGGCTAACACATTCATGCGTTGGCTCACTGTCCCGAATCCATTGGGACGGGTATGTTTCAAATTTCAACTACCTGATCTGCTGTCGTCATGATAGCGGACTTGATAGCTGCGGGTGACCAGTTAGGATGGGAGCTTTTCAGCAAGGCTATAACGCCGGCGAGATGAGGACAAGACATTGAGGTCCCCGAAATCATATTGAAGAAAAGCTTGGTATTGTTAGAAAATAGACCCGACTCTCCTTCGGTCCCGTTCTCCACCGAAACATGCCAAGCAGCAAGAATGTTAACACCAGGGCCGATGATGTCCGGCTTAAGAATTCCAGGACTTGCCCGGCTCGGACCCCTGGACGAAAATGCAGCAACAACAGGCGCACGAAGATTCGCAATCACAGTCCCCTTGAAGAAGATTTTAGCCGTGGGAATTGAGGTTGATTTCAAATAAGCCTTGATCTTGAGATAATCAGCATAGCTAACGTGTGCGGCTGGAAGAACATGTGCATCTGCCAATGTTGTGTACTCCTCAGGTTCTTCATTCACAAGAATCATTCCGGCTCCGCCGGCATCCTTCACCGCCTGCCCTTTATCAATCCTCCTTATGTAGCCGCCCATTGAACACATGACAATCTTACCGGTATAATTCGTGCCACTCAGTTCGTCCGGAGTGCAATAAGATGGACGATCAACTCGTGAAGGGTTAACTATAGGTAACTCTTTTGTGGAGGGTAAGTCCTTGGACTGAAAAGCCGTCTCGCCGTATAATACGTCGCCGTTTCCAAGCACTGCAACTGCACTTATGTTCCTGTCAATGGTACTAGCGCCAACAGTCAGTATCCATGGAGCTTCATTGGAGGTTGTCCCAAGGAAAGGGCCAGAGTTTCCTGCAGAACAAGTGACAATAATTCCTTTCTCCACGGCCCTGTATGCAGCGACGGCGATGTAGTCGAAATCGAATGGCATGGAACTCCCTCCCAAAGAAATGGAAAGAACATCCACACCATCGTCAATAGCAGCATCCATGCCTGCAATCAGAGAGATATATACAACACAATAAATTAAATTTTATGGTACAAGATGTTATATAGTTAGGTGGTGACGGATGATTCACTATATTTCAATGACCACCGTTAGAATTCTGAACATAACATTATTAACATGGATGTAAAATTCTGGACCTCGAGATTTGGGATTCCAGATTAGGTCAGAATCAGAATTCTGGTCCAAACATCATTAATCATAAAATACTCGGTTTTTCTCTGTTTTTTCTGTGTTTTTACCTGCAACTATATCACTCTCACGACAGCCATCATCACTGCATACTTTATACATGGCCAAGTGAGAATGGGGCGCGATGCCAACCGCCGTGCCATTGGCGTTTCCGAAAATGTTAGCACCGGTGACAAAGTTCCCGGCGGCGGTTGCCGTATGGGTTCCGTGGCCAACTAGGTCTCCGACTGTGGGATCAGAAGAGCTGAAGGTTCTCGCCCCGATGAGTTTTTTGTTGCACACTTTCGAACCAAACTCACACTTGCCCTTCCACTTAGGAGGCGGCGGTGGCACGCCGTCGTCGGAAAATGAGGGATGATCGCCGTTGATCCCGGTGTCCAACAGGCCTATAATCACACCCTTTCCGTAATTTGAGACATCCCACATCCCAACCTGCTGCCTGAGGCCCAAGAACTTCGAAGAGTGAGTGGTGTGCAGTTGAAGCACTTGCTCGCGCCTTGCGGAGATGAAACCATTCTTCTGTCGCATGGCTTGTACGTCACCGGCGGATAATCGGGCGGCGAAACCGGAAAAAACATGACGATAATGATAAATGATCTCCGGTTGCGGTCTGTCCGATGATGAGTCAGCTTCCGGCAAGAATGAATTGTGCCAGATTTTTACATCCTCGGATCGAGGCTCGACGTGAACAATGTAGGTCTCCAAAGACTTCTTGTTTGACTTAAGACTTGTTTCTGCTGCTGCAAAGAGGCTTAGAGAAAGGAGGACAGATAGGAGAATAGTAAAGAATGAAGCCATTGATGGAGAAGAGAAATGCAATTGGTTTAGTTTTAAGTAGTGTGGAAAAAATTTTATCCAAGCAAGTAGTGTGGAAAATGTTAGATATCATGCTTAGAAAGCCCTAGTCAATTCCTAGGTTGTCAAAGTCCGCTTAACACGTATGAGACCTAGGCACCTATTTAGACATCACTAAGCGGGGTTTAGGCGGCATTGGTGCATGACGGAGGACGATCGCCTGATGTTGAAGCGCTGCTTAAACGAATTAGGAGATCACCTTCTCGAACAGAGACTAAAGGTCTGTTTTGCGCGAAATGCTTTTAATTCTAATTGTGCTTATAAGCATCTTTTAAAATAAAATGAGTGTTTTGCGTAATACAAGTACTGGTACTTGTGCTTTTTTTTAAAAAATAAGCACCATAGATGTTTTTTTTCCTACTTAAAAATAAGAATGACATTTTTGTAATAATATTCAAAAATAAATATTTTTATGACTAAATTAACCTTATCTAATATATTTTAATTAAATAGATGAAGATTATTTTAGTAATATAATGTTAAGTTTGTTATATATAATTAAAATAAAAATTTAAATGATTATTTTTAAGTATTTGCGCAAAACACCACAAGTTCTAAAAATAAGAAGTAGTCGTAGAAGTAATAGAAGAAGTAATGGTACGTCTACGCAAAACAGGCCTTAAGTGTCCCGTACCCAATAGATACACGAGGGAGGAAAGATTTAAATAGGAAAGTGAGGGAAATTAGAACACCTTGAACTTATGGTTTTGACGAAGATACTCATATTCCTATCAAATTAAACCCCAATACATGTGCATCCACACACACGAAACCCGCATAGTTCAGGCTCGATTTAATTAAAGCTCGTTCTTCACCATGTGCTGGCCGGGCGATCGTTGACCCACGTAAGTTTGGGTCGGCCTAGTTTATATAAATCTTAATATGATATTGGAGCCATGATCTAGACCCGTTTCCGCTGCGCATGATTACGGGGGAAGTGTTGGGAATTAAGTGTCCCACACCGAATAGATACATGAAGGAGGGAAGATTTAAATAGGAAAGTGGGGAAATTCAGAACACCTTGAGCTTAGGGTTTTGACGAGGATATCCACATTCCTACCAAATTAAACCCCAATACATTTGCGTGCACCCACACACATGAGACCCGCATAGTTCGGGCTCGATTTAATCAAAACCCATTGTTCACCACGTGGTGGCCAGGCGATTGTTCACCCACGTAAGTTCGGATCAGCCTAGTTTATATAAATCTTAATAGAGGCAAAGATCCACAACAACTTTATCTCTCAGTCTCGATTCAGTATGCTTTCTGAAAAAGGATGACGACTCTACTACTTACCAAAAAAAAAAGGATGAGGACTCTACCTAGAGATGCTTAAGGCTATGTTTACAAGTTTTACTTAAAATCTGTTTTTGGCTTTTGAAAAGGCTTTTAAAAAAACGTATTTTTATAAAGAAGCTATAAAGTATTTGTAATGAAGTCTTTACTGTGGTAAAAGTTAAAAAAATAGTATGACAAACTTGATATAATACGAGAATTCTTTTGGGTATTTTAGTATTATCGATTTGTATATAGACAAAATTATCTTAAAAATGAATTTTTAAATAATTACAAAATTGTCACCGCCTTAAGCCTCCCAGAAGTTACTCCAAGGGAGCTTTTGGCTTTGGGGCTTTTGGAGGCTTTTCCACCGCCAGTCTACCACGGAAAGCCAAAATCGAAAACAGTTTAAAAAGAGCTCTTGCGATTGAAAAGCCAAAACCAGCTTTTCAGTAGAATTTACAAACATAGCCTAAATTTAGGATAGGGTCTACCCGACTTGGATATGCGACTCATTCCCGAGCCTATATATTTCATGTCAAACCTTAAGTTCAATAAGGTTTTGGTAGATTTTACCATTCGATCATTGCTTCTCATAACTAGTATGTTATCTACATACATACATAGGATCACATATCCTGGTTCAGTAGTTTTCACGTAGACACACTTGTCACACTCATTTATCTTGTACCCATTTGTCATCATAACATGATTAAATTTCTCATGCCACAGCTTAAGTGCTTGTTTAAGTCCATACAACGACTTCACTAGTATACAAACTTTCTTTTCTTGTTTAGGATCTACATAACACTCAGGTTTTTCTATGCAGATTTCATCATTGAGATCTCCATTAAGAAAAGTAGTTTGACATCCATTTGATGCATTTCAAGATTTTGCAATGCAGCAATTGCTAAAATCAATCTTATTAAATTTATTCTCAACACGGGAGAATAAATATCAAAATATTCATAGCCTTCGTGTTGCTTGTAGCATTTGATTACAAGTCGGATCTTGTACTCCTGAGTTGTTTCATATGTTTTTATTTTTCCTTTGAAAACCTATTTGGAACCTAATGCTTTGCATCCGGGAAGAAGGTCCACTAATTCTCAAGTGTGATTATACATAATGGAATCAATTTTACCTTTTATGGCTTCATTCAATAAAGGACCCTTTGTAAGATTTACAGTGTCTTTGTTGGTTTGAGGTTCACCTTCAACCATATAAGTTAGAAAATCTGATCTAAAAGATTTTTCTTTTCTTGCTCTTTTACTAGTCTGGGCCCTTACTGATTTTCTACCGCTTCTTCTTTTCTTCTTAGCTAATGTTATCCAAGATTTCTTTTGAAAAACTTACTTCAATTTCTTTGGATTTGGGTGAAAATATATCTTCAAAGAACGAAGTATTTCTCGATTCCATTATTGTGTTCTTATGAATATTAGGATTTTGAGATTCATACACAAGAAATCAATATGCCCTATGATGTGCGTATCCAATGAAAATACAGTCCACCATTTTAGGGCTTATTTCCATGTTCTTTGGTACAGGTATTGCTACCTAAGCAAGGCACCCCATACTTTTAAGTATTTGTAGCTTCCTATCTGTAATTCGTAGGGCGTCTTTTCCACACATTATATGGTATACCCGAAATGATTAATATTTAGTTCATTATTTATTTCAAGGTTCTATCGTTGGATTGTGCGGGATAAGGGGCAATGACCTCGTGAATTATTCCATGTTGGGCACAAAATGCACCAAATGGTTCATATTCACCATTACGAGCACTTCAAACCAACTAATTTTCTTATTATATTAATTTTATACTTTTTTCTTATAGAGAATAAATTCTTCTATCGTCTCATCTTCAATTTTCATCAGATTAACATAGAAATACCTTGTATTGTCATCGATGAAAATAATGAAGTATTTGTTACAACCCCTTGTTTGGACAAATTTTAAATCAAATAAATCAATGTGATTAATTCAAGGGGCTCAGTTTTTCTTTCAACTGATTGGAATGATGATCTTGTCATTTTTATCTCTATACAAGTTTTAACACATGTTTGGGATAAATGGTGAAAAGGGGAATCGTGAAAATCTGGGGGCGATTACACACACTGATGGTGCGATTTCACACCTTATCATGAAAATCTGCCAAATTGTCTGCAATCGCTCCATCTCGACGAACTATCTCCATCTCCTGCTAGTTTGACACATCTCCGGGACTGATGCCAGCAGCGGCAATGCAGTCGCCGCCGTCGGTGGATTCAAATCAGGCACAAAATCTGACCAAAACCTACGCATCTCGGTTTGCGCAGAAGAATCACCATTCAGCCCCAGAATGCGAGATCTGGCAATGGAAAGGGGAACCGGCGATGACTCTCTCGGAGGAAGAGGTGGCGCAATTAAGTTTGCAATTTGAAAATGCTCTGATCGGGAAATTTTCCCATGGCCAACCTCCGATCCGCGAAATTCGCAAGATTATCACAAAAATTGGACTGAAGGCTCAATTCTCTGTAGGTTTGCTCGATCATAAACATATACTGCTTCGATTTGATGATGTGGATGATAAAAACCGTATTCTACTGCGTGAAATTTGGAATATTGGTCGTTTTCAAATGTGTGTATTTAGCTGGACTCCATACTTTCGGAGTGATGCTGAACCTCACATCGCTCCGGTGTGGATTGCTCTAGATAATCTACCATTTCTGTTGTACAAAAAAGAGATCGTCTTTGACATTGCACGAATGTTGGGGAAACCATTAATGGCTGACCAAGCAACTGTGGATCTGTCCCATCCTAGAAAGGCGCGTATCTGTGTAGAAGTTGATCTTCTCAAAGAACCATTGAAGCGTGCTGGTTGGTGATGGGGAAAACTGAGTTCTGGCAGCCCATCGAATATGAGTCATTCCCGGCTTATTGTTCTCATTGCCTAAGAAAGGGGCACTCTCAAGGTTCCTGTAAGGTCCTACACCCTCCCAATATTGTTCACGAAAAGAGGCTAAAGGATGGCAAGAATGTT
>JAOYMZ010053477.1:0-13734 GCA_025802335.1 Pinguicula primuliflora | reverse complement strand
TCCAGTTGCAACAGCATGGCACTTCTATGAATTTTTCAACTGGATTTTCTGGTAATTTTATTTCTCCTGGCCTGACTAGGTACTTGATTTGCTTTCGATTGGCTAGTGATGATTAACTTGTTTGTAATTTACCTACACAGGATCACTTTCACTTGGAGGGACTGGACCTCGTGCAGATTAACGGAATAATTCTTGGATCTAATTCCATGAATGAAGGCTCTATTGGCTCGTTTGTTGGACCTCGTACACTCTGGGGTATCATCTTCTGGTGTGTCTAACAGCGAACCATCACTTCGGGTTGAGCCTGGAAATCAGTGCAGTATTACACGTAACCACCTCAAATTTGAGACCATCCAATCTCCACTCTCATTCTCTCCGTGAATATGGTGATGCTCTTTCAAATGGGCTTCCATTTGGATCTCCCCGTAATAATAGGGTGAATCAGTACCTGTTTCTTCCCAGTATCCACTTTTGGTACCGCGATCGGTACTATTCGGTATCGGGCCAAAAAGTACCGGTATCGAGCCGATACTATTTTTAATTTGTTTAATAAATAAAAATCAAAAAAATTATTTTTTCTAACTGAAAAAATTACAAAAAATATTTGAATCTATATTTTTAATTCATTGTCGGTACCAGTACCAATTTTTAAGGTACCTTTGGTCTCGACCGGCACCGATGTACAGGCATTTTTTTTTGGACACCCTTATACCGAAATATAGCTGCAAGTTTAAATTCCCGACCACCTGGAATAGTTGATGGCCAGTTGGCTCTAACAAAAAGCCACTAGAGTTGAATGAAGGTGATAGCAACATGTTGTTCCTTATCTTCTATATTCATTAGAATATTGCTCGTGATTGAAGTCACTGGTAAATAAAATGATCCGTGACCGAAGTTAATATTACCCGTGCCAAAACGGATAAATATGTCGAAAATATACGAAGTCGCATGTCATATGAAAGGGAACGATGCCACTGATAATTATGGTGATATCTATTTCGTTAAACGATAAACAGTTCGTCGGATATTTACGATAATAAAAATTAGGACATAATATAATATATAATTAAATAATAGAAAAAGAAAGAATCAAAAATGCATGTGAGCCAATAAATGCCAATGACACAGGTAAGCACGTGGGTTGGGAGAATTGGAAAAACAGGGGAATGATAGGCGTACGTGTGCTGCTACAAAAACTGCCACATCAGCATGCTTCGGAGTTGTTTTATTCTAGCAGTGGTGTCGTTTACTTCCCTAAATTGTTGATATAGATCTTCTGCTAAAGCTTTGCTTTCTTGATAAAAATGGCTTACCACGTGTTGGATTGTTTATAAAAGATTGTGACAGCAAATTCCATCGCTCCGTGCTTTTACAAATCATTAGTAATTTTTGCATTTCTCGTCTTGTGACTATGAAAAGCATTATCAGTGTGGGGTGTAGCTCTCCTCCTTGCCGCGACTATGTCATTTCTAACCTTGTGTTTCCTTTCAGTTTTTGGTTCCTGTGCAAATGGAAGCTATCCCCCTCTTGGGCGTCAGATATTCTGTTTCAAGATGTATCGTGGACGCGCACATTGCCTTTAAAGCGATTTTGGTACTACTGCAGTGCTAATGGTCTCTTCACCGGTCTCTCCCGAAGGTTATCACAGCCACCACTTTCGCGCGAAGCACTTCACGATTAGAGGTTGGAGCAAGACACCCAAACCGTCGCAGAGAGGGAACCAGAGAATATGTAAGTGAATTGCTAATTGCAAAAGGTGATTTTCGAGTTTCCAGTTGAGATGTATTTATAGGGGAGATAACCAGAGTTCGTCCCCCACTACAACACGAACTGTCACGTCCTGCGGGAGTTAAGGTCCACTATGACACCATCTCGAAAATCAGGGATAAACTTATCCCACGTTTAAGAAACACGTCAACATTATTTGTACATATCCACATGTATATCTCTTCATCTTCTTAGTGTGGAAGGTATTGTCCAAAAAATAATAAAAACTTATATATTAATATGTCTTTGGGCCAAAACAATATTGGGCTTTGGAGGAGAGCCTCAGCCCAGCGCGCACACACGCGCGACCAGACCAGACCGGGCCGGGTGGGCGTGCGTGTGAACCGGACTGGACCGGGTCGGGGGCGGCGCGCGAGGGCATGACCCATTTCCTCACAATACTTTACAACCCACTTGTGAGTAAAAGTATTTATACCCTTCCCCACTTTCTTCTCAAACCAATGTGGAACAAAAGTCTCTTCAACTTCTTCATTGAATGTCTTTCAAGATATTTCTCCAACAGGCATTACTCCAACAATCCCCACAAATGATTTGGAAAAGTCTTTAGTTTGAGCAAAGGTATAGCCATATACTAAAGTGCATTACCTTTGAATGATGTATATATATACATTAATGGGTACATTGTAATACTCAAGTTGAACACATTAAATTATACAAAGTGCAATTTTGACTTCTTGAAGATTCATTACTTCTCTGTTTTGTTCAACATTCATTATCAACGATCTATCAACAGTCAACGTAACCAATTAGTTATGCATTTAAAAACTATCTATTTGGTTGATTGTTTGGGTTGCTTGTATTGTGTTTACCATAAATTTTACGGCATATCATTCTCTACATTTTGTACGAACATTAAGAGCTTATTAATAGTTCCTTTTATTTTAACACGTAAAACCGCGCCGTTCAATTGTAATTTTAGCAAAATAAAGGTTCACCCTAAGCAATTTTTTTCTACGATTTGTCAGGAATCGGCATGCTAGAGCAACCGGTTTGAGAGTTAACCCTTGAACCAGCAAGCTAATACACCCATATTTGGGGTCATTGAGCATGGGAGAATTTGCCCTAGTGTGAGGGTGGGTCATATATAGAAACTCATACACTCATAAGGAGGAGCAATCAAAACATTTGTTCGAATATTGTTGGAATAACTACAGGAATCTCCATCAAATTTCTGACCATTTCTTCACATGTTTGGCTGCTCTCTCCGCCTGCAAAAATTTCACAACAATAAATCTAATTATGGGGGTTAACTTTAACTAATCCATTTAATCTTAGTTTTGTCAAGGTAAACAACCTCCTTGTCCCAATCACATCTCATAGTAATGAAAATCAACACCATTGTTTGAAGTCCAGTCCCGCCAAATATCATTCCAGCCCACACACCCTAATCCATATGTTGGTTAGAAAACCAGATGTTAAAGGACTGCGAATAAATTAAGGATTATAAGAAAATTTGGGCACACTACGAAAGTCGTCATTTTTACGACACTTTCAATCGCCGAAAAAATATTTTTTGGCAGGTCCTTGTATGCTCATGTAGACGTGATAATTTCAAAACCGGTCATTAAATTTGATTACCTTAACTCCAAGGTCAAAAACCCATTCCATCATTATCCCCAGTGGGAGGCCAACCATGTAATAGGATGCAATATTAATGTAAGCCACACGAGCTTGCCATCCCGAACCTACAGCAACTCCTAAAACAGGAAGGGAAAAATTATGGTTTAGGGTTTAATGCACATACCTTGCATAGGATTCATTGATGATTATGAGCAGCCTGTAATAGAACAATTGATTTACCTGATAGGACGGGCTGAATACTGTTAAGGAAAATGGTTAAGGCCAACAGTACAGTCATGGAATTTACTGCATCGAGCACAGGCTTGCTGGAAGAGAAAAGCAATGAAATTTGCGAATGGAAAATGAGAACCATCTGCATTAGGACCAGGCCGATGATCGTCGATGTTACCATCGATACGAGTGTTGCAAATTTTGCCGCCTTCCCGTTCCCTGCTCCAAGTTCATTTGCCACTCTTACACTAACAAGGCAATGAATTAGTAAAGGATATAATCTTGTACTTTGGATTCCCTTATCTATTGGACTTAGTAAAGCCGGTAAGGACGTGACTTTTTTTTTTTTGATAAGCAAAATTTTACAAAACAAAATTAATTACAATGTTCCACCCCCGGCCACTATTAAGTCCGTATTACAAAGTTCACTAATATCAGCCAGGTTCTACTACCTAATCATAAATCCATTCTACAAAGGCCATATACAAGGAAATGATAATCAAGGAGGACGTGACTTACTCCCCCTAAAGTTATTGTTTGTAACTTCACAATTCATTATATATTAGTGTGTACTCATCCAAAGAAATTGGTGTGTATAAGTGATGTGACATTATTCTAGCATCCCCAAGGTCAAACTAACCACACCTGGCTCAGACTTATTTTTCGTAGTGTTCGTTTTTCATAGTGTAAGATTGACAATATAAGCAGTGAAGCATTACCTAAAGATAGTAAGTGTTAGCTTGTAGAATAAATGAGTTATGTGCTGAATTCTAATCAAGATCGTTAAAATTGTAATCTAACACACAGATCTGACGGTCATGATTAGAATTCAGCACATGACTCATTTATTCACAACATAACATTCGACACTTTGATGTTTTGAATGTGTCTTTCACATGACTTTGGATCATTGTTGGGCCGTTTGAGCATAATCACTAATACCATATTAGATCTAATAAACTCGGCCCAAACCAACATATAAGAACCATGGTCTACTCTTAACTCTCACCCAATTTTTATATATTAGCGTATGTGTGTGGGATATTATTCTAACAATTTATAGAAGATAAAGTTGACTTATTTCCGGTACCCGGTTCCAACGAAGAAGGAGAGTGGTATACTAAACTCCCATCCATTTATCGCCATGCTGCAACAGGGAATTCAAGCACATGTATAAAAAAAATTAAAATTAAAAGAAAACATAGTTATTGAGTATATTGAGTTAGGGCATCAGAATCACATACCAGACGGACAATGCATCTACAGCAATTGCCGCATCCTTCATGTTTCCAGTCATGAGTACCAGAATTCTATAGTACCAATTTTCCAAACTGACAGCCCAAATATATTCATCAAAACAACATCATTATTTTAAAAAGGATGAAGAAAGGAGCCTAAACATGTATACTGTTGGAATATTGTAAATAAGAACCAGCCTAAATAGGGATATGGTACAATTCATCATTTTAGACTCAATATTTTAATAAGAGTAATACACATCTTTCTATTTAAGTTGGCCCACTCACGCGCACATGAAACTCTAACGAGCCCAGAGAGAATGGAGGTCTATTTTCTACTTATACTTACCATAGCATGACCCCAGAAGATGCGGAGAGCTTCAGAAAATCCCACAGCCCAGAAAAAGCCTCAATGGAGAACCCCGTCCATGTGCGGGGACAGCCGCCGCTAAAGATGTAAACCAACATACCGAGAATACACGTCCACCATGCTACATTGAATGTCACAGCGGTCCCTACAACACCCCACCCCAAAATCCTCACACACAGCCACGTGAGTGCCAAATGCACCACTAAACCCACAACTGCGGACCAAGCGTAAATAGCATTTTTCAACTGGCATTGGAGAAAACGTTGTAATGGAGACATGAAGGCAAAGCTGAAATGAACTGGGATGATCCATAATGCAAGGTAGCCAGTCAGGTCCGCTACATCTGCTGGCTGTCCCAGCATCCTCAAAAATGGTGCGGCGAATATGAACAGGGGAAGAAGGAGGATACAGATTCCGATGAGTACGATCCACGACCGCTGCATGTAAATACCCAGCATGTGGTACTGTTTGGCTCCGTAGGCTTGGCCGCATAGCGTCTCTAAAGCACTTGCCATGCCCAACTGGGGAAAAAAAGTTGCAACATGTCAATATGAAAGCAAGAGAATTTTATTTGATCTCATTCTTCAAACTCCTTCTAATTCCACCTCCTTAATTGGTAAAATGCTTCACATTTGACCAAATAGGTCGAGGTTAGTCGGAGGGTAAGTGGAAATTCACTATTCATCCTCACTCCTAATTCCACCCTCTATTTCAAAAAAGAAATGGGGTAAAAGAGTAGTAGTAGTTGTTGTTTGTATGGAGTAATACCGGGCCAGGTGTATCGAATTTGGAGTATATTGAATTCGGCTTACCTCATGTTTGGGTCACTTTAGGTTGACGAAATTAAAATTTGTAACTGGATCTGGAACGTTGATACGGAGATGAGTCTAGAGACACCTAAATTAAAATCCTTGATCTGTTCTGAATCTCCTATGTACGAGCATTAAGTAATCGGTTAATTTAATTGATCGAATGTCATCGCAACAAACAAATGCTAGAAATTCGATGTACAATCATTCGGTACAACCTTACTTTTCGATTTGCATAAATGAAGTCTTATTTCCTTAGGGGGACTATCAGAGGGACACTATGTATCTGGAAAAAGGAGAGATTCTGTAGGGAAGAGATATGGGACGAAGAAGGTGTCCTGGAGGTAGTAGGGAAACAGGATAATGAGACGACACTAACTCATATGGTCAACATCTATGCTGCTGCTAATCTGGAAGGAAAATGTACACAATGGGGCATACTGTCAGATAGAATTCACGGATTACATCAAGATAAGTGGTGCTTGTTTGGCGATTTTAATGCAGTATTGCATCGAGATGAAATGGTAGGTGTCGATCTTGAGATTTAAGGACTTTGTGGAGCATTTTAAGTTAGTAGGCATTCCGCTAAGCAAGCGTATGTATACGTGGTACAGACCATCAATGGCCTCTATGAGTAGACTTTGACCGGTGTTTGATGAATGAGTAGTGATTGAGAATAAAGTACCAAGAGGGATTATAGAGGGACTATTCAGAACATGTGCACGTGCTACTTATGGATATGAACATTAATTAGGGGACAAAATCATGTAAAGTTCTGGATGGTTGGCTTAAAGACAATGAATTCAAGAAATTAGTTGAAATAGAATGGGAGAAAGGGGAAGTGGATGGATATAAGAGTTCCATATTGAAAGAACATATAAAGAGATTGAGAGAGGCGATCAGGAAATGGAAAAAAGATGGGAATGAACATATGGAAGTTAAGATTAAGAGACTAAAACTGAGGTTGAGGAATCAGGAGATAGAAATTGAGCAGAATGACATCAATACAACAAACTACTAAGAGCCTCAGCAAATCTAGGAAGAAATTGGGAGATTGCATAAAAAAATGAGAGTAACTGGTCTCATGGATCAAGGATTACCTGGATGAAGCAAAGTGAAGCTAATTCGAGATTTTTGCATGGTTGGTTAATAAGAACCGCACAAGGGATAGAGTGGATGGTATGTGGAAAGATGAGGTATGGCTACATGACCATGAAGAGATTAAGGAGTGGTTTTGGACGAACTTTGAAAATAGATCTACATAAACAAACAAGCATCATCCTACACTGAGTGGAGTTGGATTAAAGAGACTGAGTAATGAGGCATTCCTGAGACTGATTAGACCTTACCCTTGAGAAGAAGTGTTAGATGGAATCGAAGATTGTGGAGGGAGCAAAAGTGATATCCTCAATTTCAATTTTATAGCTTCCTTCCTGTTGTGAAAAATGAATATATATATAAATGGTGCAAGAATTTTTTATGAATGATAAGATGGTGAGGGGAGCAACGCTCCACATATAGTAATTATTACCAAAAGGGCTCTCCACATAATGTGGAAGATTTCAGATCAGTTACTCTGATTAATAGTTCTTATAAGGTGGTGTCCAGAATACTGCCGAAGAGAATGAGGGAAGTCATGGGAGAAATAATATCATAAAACCAGTCTGCATTCATCAAGGTAGACAGATTGTTGTTGGGATTTGTGTGTTAATTTGGCCGTGAATGAGTTGAGATCTACAAGAGGAAAAGCATTGATATTAAAGGTGAACTTCGAGAAAGCATACGACACCATCAGTTGGGCTTTTGGATGAGATGAATAAAGTATTAGGCTTCCGTGATAAATGGAGAAGGTGGATGGAGGAGTGTTTGAATTCTGCCATAGCCTCGGTACTTGTGAATGGGAGCCCATCCAATGAGTTTAAACCTCAAAGAGGAGTACATCAAAAAGATCCAATGATCCCTTTCCTGTACCTGATAGTTGCACAAGGTATATCTTGGTTGATGGAGAGGGCAGAACAACAAGGATTATTTGATCCAGTGGAGATAGGAAGAGGAAAGGTCAAATTGTCCCATCTATAGAATGCTGAAGATACCATATTCTTAAGATAGGGAAGTTGGAAAAATATAAGAAGTTTGAAAACTGTTCTAAGATCTTTTGAGCTCGTATTAGGCCTCAGAATAAATATTAGTAAGAGTGAATTGATTGGCATAAATGTAGAACAGGAACTATTGCATAACATGGCCGAGTTTGAATTGCAAAGTGAGATCCATACCGTTTGTATATCTTGGATTACCGGTAGGGGCTCGTAAAAGTCAAGTGTCCATGTGGGAAAGGTTGATCAACAGAATGAGAAAGAAGGTTGGAGGTTGTAGATATAAAAGTCTATTTATTGAGTGAAGACTTGTGTTAATTCGCTTAGTGTTATCCTCTTTGCTAAATTATTACTTTTCTATGTTCCTAGCTCATAAGTGTGTCTTACATAAGCTTGAGTCCATTTGTAGAAATTATTTATGGGGAGTGAGGAATGAAGAAAAAAAGTGATGTGGATAGCACGGCAAAAGTTTGTCAACCCATTGATATGGGGTTGGGGATTCGTAGGTTGGAGACTACTAACAAGGCATTATTTGGTAAATGAATTGGGCAAATTTTTTTGGGAGGGGGGGGGGAGTGGGAAGGGGAAAAGACACATACTGGAATAAGATTGTGATATCCAAGTATAGTAAGTTGGTCTCGCTTCATCATTTACTGATTTCTAAACCAAAATTATGTGTTATGGGAGAGACTAATGGAGATTGCCACAGGGGGAAGGGGATTCCAGAGTCACTTGTCTGGGAAGCCCCAAACCACCAATGGACAAGGAGGGTATCTATGAACTTTGGAGGCAAAAGATCACCAGGTCTTTTCGTGGATCACAAAGGTGATATAAGCATCTATTATCATGCAATATGTTCATTTACCGACCACAAAGGGATTACGGGAAGCATCATTCATAATATATCAATTTGGGGATGACTGAATCTAGATTTTTCTATTAGTTACAAGCGCTGATAGGTTGAATCAAGGAGATAACATGTGGAATGAGATTGATCAAAGAAAATCGAATCTAATTGTATGTCTGGCGGGAATCTAGATATTCACTAGAGTTCAAGAAGAACATAGGGAGTATATGCCACAGTTGACATAATCAAATTCAGTTCTTGCCTGAATCATGAATACACCCCGATCATAAGAGAAATATTATAGGAGAAACTGTTACCTCTGTTGATGCAACATATACCAGAATGACAAGTTGAGCAGAGAGGGAGGAGAGCCAGTTGATCGAGAAAGATACCAAAGATTGGTGGGTAGATTGATCTATCTGACTCACACTCGTCTTGACATATCCTTTGTAGTATGTGGTGAGACGATATATGCATGACCCAATGAAGGATCACATAGATATTGTGTACCATATTCTTAAGTACCAGAATAGTGCACATGGTAAGAGTCTGATCTTTAAGAAGAGTAGACACTTAGATGATGAGAGATTCTACGATGCTGATTGAACGAGTTATGCTTATGATAAAAAGTTGACCGCAGGTTATTCCTTGTTTGTAGGAAGCAAGCTAATGAAATAAACAATAGACTGTTGCAAGATCGACAATCGAAGTGGAGTAACGGGTCATAGTTTTAGGAGTTGTTGAGATGTCTTGGTTGAAGCATTTAATTTCAGAGCTCAAGGCGGACCAAGTGACTACAATGAAGTTATGGTGTGATAGTCAGGTTGTAGTTAGTTTTATCAACAATTCTCTTCAGCGCGATGGAACTAAGTATGTGGAGATCGACACATTGTTCATCAAGAAAAAACTGGATAGTGAACTAATGGAGCTGAGTCATGTGGACATAAGAGATCAAGTAGCTGATTGTCTCACAAAATTGACTTAACTCGCAGACTTAAACTCAATTCTTTAATAGAATGAGTTTGTTTGATATTTTTTGTCATCTTGAAGAGCGAATGTTGGTAATAAGGGCATTTCGGTCTTTATTCCTATATTTTATTTAAGACTCTTTTATTTGTGATGAGGAGGAGAGATATTAAGCCCCAGATTCTAGTGATGAGGGAGGCGTTAGAAAATTTAGTATAAGGGGCATGGATTGGGATCAATCCCTGTATTATAATGATCGATATCAATCCGGAAAATTAATCCTTGTGTAACATTGAAAACGAGATCTATAGAAATCATTATTCCCCTTATTGTTTCATCAAACTGTCATTTACAACACAAAAACTTGTGACCCAAAGTAGTGTTTGGTTTCTTAAATGTAACACAAATGGCTATTGGATATCTAGACAAATGTGGGTAGCCACAGCCCAAAACCATTCATCCTTACAGATAGATTCTCTTTTTTGTTTGTGGATTAAATGATATGCAGCATCAAACGGGATTGTGCAAGAAGAAAGATAATGGGATAGAGTTAGAGGGATTGACTTAGTGGTGATGAGAGTGACAATTGCACACACAGTTCATATGTTCAAATTTTTTCAGCAATATTACCTATAAAAAAAAGATAATAGGATAGATTGTACGTGTAGGTAAATTTGTATAAATTTTTATTTTTATTTCTTCTATTAGTCATTCAATATAAAAACATCAGTAGGTGAGTAGGTGGCTGGGGAGCCCTGCTATAGCGCACCCCAGCCCTGCTATAGCGCACCTGGCGGAACCCCCTCCCCGTTTGATCAAGATGATTTCCCACAAATTTAAATGTTATAAACCCTATAAATTCAAGGGCTAAATTAATATTTTTCTAAATTAATATTACGGTGGCTTAGTCGCCGAAAAATCTAAAACCCTCCCAAGAGTTAAATATAAACCCAAGAGCCAAACCCTATAAACCCAAGAGCCAAACCTTATAAACCCAAGAGCCAAACCCTATAAACCCAAGTCTAATTTTGTGGGAAATCGTCCATATTTTAGCCAAATGGGGAGGGGGTGCGCTGGGGGTGCTGAAAATGGGGGTACCTATATCATTTTCGGTGGCTGGGCAATGGTGGGGTATATTCAAGTTCAATCTAGACCAACGCACTACCTATTATATACAGATAATATATATTTATAAAAATAGCAAATCATACATATTATTCAAATGAAATAATTATTGGGTTTTGAACATTCGCTGGCATCACAGATCCATTTGTGATGAAATATCCTAGAAGGTTGTCACCTAGATCGTCTCGTTGTTAGGATGTCGCTCTCCGCCTTATTCGAATTTCCGCTTAGATTGTTTATAAGTCAGCTTAGGCGTTGAGCGACCCCTGTCGCCTAGCATTTTTTCAAACATTGTGAAATTTATGTGCATAGTGTTCTAGATATAATTATACTTCATAATTACCCAAAAAATCATTATTCGGTTTTAACTTTAACTAGATATAACTCGTGCCTAAAGTCACGGTGAAACAGAAGCCCAACGTATCTAGAATTTGAGGGTAATAAAAATGGAGGAAAGAGATTGAAAAAAGAGAGCAAAAGGTGATATTTTACTTAAAAGATCACGAAGGTATAGTAAAAGTGATAAACCAAACCAAACCAAACCAAACATACCCAGTAAATCCCGCCCTTGAGCAGGGCCTGGGGAGGGTAGGATGTATGCAATCATACCCCCACCCGCAACAGGATTGAGAGATTATTTCCGTAGAGACCCCTAACTCGAAAAAAAACAAAAAACAAAAAACAAAAAATAAAAAGCAAAAAAACAAACAAAAAAAACATAACAAAAACAAAACAAAAATTGAAAAATGAAATAATAATAATAAAGTAAACATAATAGAATACTAAAATAGGCGAAACAAGTAAAACTGAAATACCTACTTACCCGAACCATGCACTACGCACATACCGAAATAGATGAGTGCCTAAGTAAATAACGATCAAACTGAAATACCTATTTTTTATAAACTATATCGTATCAAATTTGTACGAATTTTTCGGCCAACGTAATCAATCCATGATTCTGTAACAATAGCAGATTTTGATTTATGCAACTAAAATGGATGGTTAGACATTGTGTTAAACTATTGCATTGTAAAGACATCTTTTGTGGGGATTAGCTTTTCTTTGGTGATCAGAATCAAATTCATGAAAGGTTTGGAATCGTCCCAACACGAGCATTCGAGAAATGCTCACAGACTTTGATCTAGGTGATCAAAAGTGATCCAAAATTGGAGTATATCAAATTTGGTACACCCTAAATTCGATATGCCTACAGTCTTCCGTGTAGCACGATCAAGATTTAACACAAACATCTTGTATGTTTGATATGCAAATTCTAGGTTGGTCGTAGTAACTTTTATTCCAAAAAAGTAAAATAGTTGATTTTCTTTAAACAGTTGTTACGAAAATAATGATACAAATAATTGAATTATTAAAATTTTTTGTCATATTATATTGATGTATATATATTTAAAGAAGGTGCAATTACTCAACCCTTGTGTGCCGTTGTCCGAATTTGGCGACATTGGAAAGCTATACAAATGAGATCAAAAGTTCTATACTACGGCCCAATTCCGATGGCCTCATCGCAATTTTTTCGTCTAAAATTTTAATAAGGACTACTTAACACAATAAACAAAAAGTAAAATGAAATATATCGATGATATATTTGTCTTAGAGTTATGTTCAGGTGTACAGTCTTATATGTACAGCCTGTGTACAGGCACAATCGCAACCGTCCACGTCACTCAAACACACACTAATCTGATGGTTGAGATTGTGACTGTACATATAAGGCTGTACACCTGAAAATTTCACATTTGTCTTAACCTCACCAAAATATAAGAATTTTAATCTCTTATATATAAATTTTTTAATAAGGACTAGAAGTATTTCTAAAGGCACTCTTTTATTTTTATTTAATGATAATAATATGAAAATTCAAACGAAACAAATAATATAAATGTTTTATATGTCATTTACTAAAAATCAGTTACCTTATTAATTAATGCTACCAAACACATTAATCAAATAGTTTCAATCACACGTTTTTCAAATCACGCATTTTTGCCGTACAATTTAAGGAAACAGAGCCTTAGTTGGTGTTAGGCTACGTAGAAATAGGGGTGTCCAACCGGTATTCCGGTACCGGTCCAGCGTTGGACCGGTACCGGACCGGTTACAATTCGGCGCCCAAAATGGGCACCGGTTCCGGTTCCGGGGCCGGTCGGTGCCGGTCCCTATCGGCACCGGTACGCCGGTACCAATGCCTCAAAGCTCCGGTGCCGGTACCGGCGTCAGCCGGTACCGGTACCGGTACTATCGGTACCGGTTTAGTGCCGGTACCGACAGAACCATCAAACCCTAAAACCATAACAACAATTCAAGTACAAACCTATTAAACCATCATCACAACAACAATTTAAGTACAAAACAAGAACGGAAGCATCATACCCACACAAACAATAACTAAAGAACGAAAGAACTGAAGCATCAACAATTCAACAAATTCAACATCACACCTCATAAGTCATAAGTCATAACCTCAACAAGTTCAACAATCAACATCAACTACTCCACCACACCTCAAGTGACCACAAGTCCACAATACAAATCACAATCAGTGACCACAAGTCCACAACACAACATCAACATCAACCACATGTTCAAGTCCACAAGTCCACAAGTGACCACAAGTCCACAAGTCCACAAGTCCACAATACAAATCACATAGTTCAACCCATAGTTCCACCCATAGTTCAACATC
>JAOYMZ010053466.1:0-13736 GCA_025802335.1 Pinguicula primuliflora | reverse complement strand
GCAAAACAAGGAGAATTTGGGGGCCATTTATAGGCCACACACCGTCCTACAGAAGGGTGGTGTTGGCTATCTACTGGGTTTCTCGTAGACCCCACAGATTCAGATATGACACACGGACGCTATATACACCACCAAATCATAAACATACCCAGTCAATCCTGTCATGAGGGAGAGTCTACGAAGGGTAGAATGTACGCAATCATAGCTCCACCCCTCAATAAGATAAGAAGATTGTTTCCATGAAGATCCCAACTCGATACAAAAATATAAAATAATAATAGAATATAAATAATAATAATAATAATAATAATAAAAGACGCTATCCTATCTAAATTTAAAAATAAAGTTTTTTTTGGAAAAGTTTAAAAAAAAAGTAAGTAAACCAAACCAAACCAAACATGCCCAGTAAATCCCGCCCTTAGGTAGGGTCTGGGGAGGGTAAGATGTACGCAATCATATCCCCACCCCTCAACAGGATGAGGAAATTGTTTCCGTGCAGACTCTCAGCTCGAAAGGAAATAATAATAATAATAATAGTAATAATAATCATAATCATAGTAACATTAGTAATAATAGTGATTATTATTATTATTATTTTTGGATACCCTATGGGTATACAAGTCATTCGGACCTTCCTAGTCCCATAGGGGTTCATACACGCGACCCCCACGAACGAACCGGTTGAATTAGGGTCAAAGTCCTAGGCCGTGATCTAAATGAGTTGTTTTGTCCCTAGTGGAATTTGAATCTGAATTCCCAATTGTGGGATTTAGGTCCTCCACTACTAGGACAACCCAATTGGATTTAGTGATTATTATTATTATAACAATAATAAAAAGAATAAGCGAATATAGCAGAAATAAATTACTTACCCCAATCCTACACTACATATATCCGAAATAAAAGAAATGCATATACAAATAAGGAACAAACTAAACAGATAAAATACAATTAGGTGCAAATATTCACTAGTATATCCCGCTAATTTCTATCAGCCTAGAGGTCCATAAACAAACAACTACTCTATATAGTCCTATATATCTTTAACCGTAATATGACGTCTCTAACTCGTCCTATCAGAGGTCATATCCTCGGAGAGGTTTAATTCTACTAAATCTAACCGAATTTGCTCATCCCATGTTCTCTTAGGTCTCCCCCACCCTCGTCGCCTTTCAACTTCTAATCCTTCGACTCTCCTGACTGGCTCGTCCAAACTCTTTCTGCGAACATGACCAAACCATCGTAACCTACCCTCCCTCAGTTTGGCACTTATTGATGCAACACCTAGTGTGTCTCTAAAAACCTCATTTGAAATCTTTGTCTTATCTCGTGCGTCCACACATCCACCTTAGCATCCGCATCTCCGCCACTTCAAATTTCTGCGCATGCGATAATCTCATAACCCAACACTCTGACCCGTAGAGCATTGTCAGTCTTATAACCGTTCTATAAAATTTTCCCTTTAACTTGAGTGAGATTTTTTTTATCACACAACACTCCAGTAGCCGATCGCAATTTCATCCATCCGACCTTGAGGTGATGGATAACATCGCCTTCCGCACATCCATCCTTTTGTATGATGGATCTTAGATATTTAAAATTATCTTTCTGTTGGAGGGTCTGGTCCGCAATCATATCTTTCACTCTACTCTTCTCTGTTTCATTGGCAAAGTTGCATGCAGTATACTCCGTCTTCGAACGACTCAATCGGAGACCCTTAGCCTCCAATACCACTCTCCAACGCTCTAACTTACCATTGATCTCCTCCTTCGTCTCAGCAACTAAGACAATATCATCCGCAAACAGCATACACCATAGTACGTCATCTTGTATATCATGAGAGAGTACATCCATAATTACCACGAAAAGGAACGAACTTAATGCTGACCCTTAATACAACCTTATATCCACCGAAAAATACTTGATTTTTCCCACTGAAATCCTTACACTAATCCTGGCACGCTCATAATCTTTATATCCCCACCATTGGTTCCTAAACGAAAGAAAAAAAGGTAAGTAAAAAAGAAAATTGATATCACATCTCCAACACTCAAGCCGCCGCGCTTTTCCCCTTCGCCGCCGGAACGAATCCGTGACGCGGGTTTCCTTATTGACCTAGAAACAGTAACGAGCGAGCAGCCCATACAGTCTCACTGTCACGGAGCATCATCCCCTCATGATCAGTTCGTTGAGAGCCAAACTTCGGTCGTTCACCTCATCTCATCCTCTACGACGGTCCTTCTCCTCGATTGACGATGTGGGGCGTTCTCCTTACCCTCCAGAGCCGATTCCGAATAGGCCGCTGAGAGGGACCTCTGGCACGACTCATAGAGTTGTGACGAACTCCGATTCTTCTCGGAGCTCGCGATTTGCAAAGTCTGATAGGGCCAGAGAGAGTATGAACCGAAATGCCTTTAGCGCGGAGACTGATGCTGATTTTCTGGATAGATTCAAGCTTGGATTTGATCGGGTGCCGAAAAATAGTGAAACCAAAAGAGGGCACAAAGCTGTGCAGCCCGAGAAAGCGGAGAATGTGGAGCCTTTATCCCCTCCGGAGGACGCAGAAGAGATATTTAGAAAGATGAAGGAGACGGGTTTGATCCCTAATGCAGTGGCCATGCTTGATGGTTTGTGTAAAGATGGGCGGGTGCAGGAGGCGATGAAGCTGTTTGGATCAATGCGCGAGAAGGGTTCGATTCCAAAGGTTGTAGTATATACTGCTGTTGTGGAGGGTTTCTGCAAAGCGCACAAGCTCGATGACGCGATAAGGATTTTCAAGAAAATGCAGGCTAATGAGGTGATTCCGAATGCCTATACATATCAGGCCTTGATTCGAGGGCTATGTAACGGGAAGATGCTAGACGAAGCATTTGAGTTTACTATTGAAATGTTGGAGGCTGGAAATTCACCTAACATGGCAACTTTTGCGGGATTGGTTGATGGGTATTGCAAGGAGAAGGGTCTGGAACAGGCAAAGACTGTGATCGGTGAGATGAAGCAGAAGGGTTATTTCTTTGAGGAGAAAGCGGCTAGAGAGTATTTGGACAAGAATGGACCTTTCATACCTTTGGTGTGGGAGGCAATTCTAGGTAGAAAGGATTATAGCAGGTCTCTGTTCTAAGGTTTTCGTTTCCTTCGTTCACTTATCAGCAGTGACATCAAATCTCATCTCTAGTTTTGTTTAAACTTCATCCTTTCACTCTCTACTGTAGCCTTTGGTTGTTGGTTTGATATGAAATGAATTTGCCTTTTAACTTTAGGTTCCTTGAAATGATCTGGGTGTTCCTGCAACGTCTGTGTTGGTAAAAGAATGAATTTGTTGATTCAACTTTTAATGGTACGTAATTCAGAAAGAAACATTGATATGATGCATTCTTCCCAGAAATATTTATACATTACAAAGCTCGGCTGAGTTTAATTGATAAATATAGATATGCTGTATAGTTTGTTCTATTTTGTCTATAATGCAACCTTCATCATTCTATAGATAGGAACGGCACACTGTGCTTCTAAATGCCTGTTCTGAAGAAGACTTGGAGCAGAAGTGCGTTCTATGCTTACTGATCACCCGATTGGATGTTGCTCAACATAGAGTCAGAATGATAATCAGCAAAGAACTATTGCAATCCTAAAGCATGAAATGTTATAAAAAGCCAATAGAAGTTTAAACACTAGAAACTTGACTATTTACTGTCGACTTTCTTCTAAATATGTGTTGGATATTGTGTCTCACATTTTTTTGATAAGGTAGTGAATTCTACCAAGGTAGCTAAACCTAAGCCCTACTGTAATAGGCTGTAAATCACGGTAGGCCAGCAAGCCGCCATGTATGAGTATGACAAGCTCAATGTTGCTAAGGAGATTTGATCGAGTATGTGTTAACAGAGGCTATCTGGGACGAAATCTGTGGATTAAAACACAACTTGGCTTAGATCTGATTTTGGTAAGAATATATCAACAGAGGCTCAGAGTGGAACATTCTTGAATGTGAAGAGTTTTTTTTTATTTTTTTTCTCTATCTGAGCGTCAATACAGAGCGTCAATTTATACACATCTATACATCTCTTTATTGGGCCCATGTTAATTACAATGACCCGTTAAGGGAAAAACATGTAACAAGAAAATAAGAAAGCAGAATATAGAAGAACAGACCGACTACTCTCCCTGTATCTGAAGTTTATCTTCATCTGCTTCCTCAATAGAGATTCCAGCCTGATTCTCAACACACCTCCCGCACGATGAAGCGACGGGTGACAAACCTAAGCCCATCGTGGAAAGCAAATGCTGGAAAGATCTCTGTGGCAATGCCTTCGTGAAAAGATCAGCCGGCTGGTGTGCAGTTGGCAGATACAATAAGTGGATAAATCCAGCCTTAAAGAAATCCCGAATCAAGTGACAGTTCATCTCTATGTGTTTGGTCCGCTCATGGAAGACCGGGTTAGCAAAAAGATGCAATGCTGCCTGATTGTCACAATGAACTGCAATTGGAAGAGATAAAGGAACCTTTAGTTCAGATAGCAGGTAAGACAACCACTTCAACTCACATACTGTGCTGGCTAAGCTTCGGTACTCCGCTTCAGCGGAGGAACGTGATACTACTGACTGTTTCTTTGTTTTCCATGAAACAGCCGCCTGTCCCAGCTTAATAAGGAATCCAGTAATAGACCTCCTGGAATCAGGACATGATCCCCAGTCCGAATCAGAGAAAGCAGCCAGGGTTAGCTCATTCGAATTGGGCAGAAAAATGCCTAATTCTGGGCACCCTTTCAGGTACCTCACCACGTGGATAGCCATTCTCCAATGAGCTTCATGTGGCTCATTCATAAACTGGCTTAGTTGCTGTGTGGCATGACTTATATCGGGTCTTGTGAATCCCAGGTAGAGCAAGCGTCCTACAAGGCTTCGATAGATAGCAGGGTTTGCCAATACAGGAGATGAATCATGACTCGTCATCTTTGTTCCTGGTGGAAGAGAAGTTGTTGTGGGCTTGGCATTGTCCAGCCCGATATCGTAGATAATGTCTAGGATGTATTTCCTTTGGGTCACATAGAGACCTTGAGAACTATGCAATAATTCCACACCCAGGTAGTAAGCAGCATCTCCTAAATCCTTGATGCTGAACTTCTTGTCCAAAAAATCCTTGACCCTAGCTGCTTCATGTGCACCGTCCCCTGTGATTAAAACATCATCAACATACACTAGAAGCGCCAGAAAAGAACCTTGCTTGTCCAGAATAAAGAGGCAGTGATCATGACTTGACTGCTTGAAACCATAACCAATCAAACTCTCTGTAAGTTCCTTGTTCCATTGCCTCGAAAACTGCTTGAGACCGTAGATCGAGCGCTTCAGCAAGCATACCTGATTAGGGGAGGCTTTTTGGTATCCAGGAGGTAAATCCATATAAATTTCTTCGTCCAACCTACCATGAAGAAAGGCATTATTGATGTCAAGTTGCAAAATCTGCCACCCTCTTCTCACTGCTACTGTCAGCAAGATCCTGACGGTTGTATGCTTAGCTACTGTGGAGAAACTTTCATGATAGTGCGTTCCTTCAACTTGACTATAACCCTTAGCAACCCAACGTGCTTTGTGCCTTGCTATGCTTCCATCTGGATTGTGTTTGATTTTGAACACCCATTTACAGCCTACTGTCCGCTTTCCTGCAGGTAGATCTGTCACCTGCCAGGTCTGGTTTTTTTCAAGTGCCTGGATCTCTGCGTTCATTGCTTTGACCCATTCTGGGAATTGCTTGGCTTCAATGTATGATCTGGGCTCCTGTATGGTAGGGTTTGAAAGAAAACAGGAGAACACAGGTGATAAGTTAGTAAAATGATAATCAGCATGCCATTTGGGAACCTGTTTGATTCTGGAGCTTCTTCTGGGCATAGGAGGTGCCACTGGTACAGGTTCTGGTTCTGTATTATGAGTAGTGATGTCTGGATGCACAACCGAACCACTTCTAACTGGCTTGAGTATGGGAGAAGAGCTGTCTGGCGTCTGAGACATCAATGTATCAGATTCTACTGTTGGTGTCCCTGCAAACTGATCACTGGGAACATCAACTGAAATCTCAGGGACAACAGGAATTGAAGGTACATCATGAACGGGGCCTTGAGATTCAGCCCCTTTGGAACTCTTGAAGGGTAAAACCTCCTCATAAAATGTTACATCTCTGCTGAGAACCACCCTTTTTGCCTCAAGGTTGTAAACTTTATAACCTTTACTTACATTTGAATAGCCAAGGAAAACCGCCTTAAAAGCTCTTGGATCCAACTTATTCTGATGCGGGATTGTAACCTTGCAGTAGCACAAACAGCCAAAAACTCGTAGCATGCTCAAGTCAGCCTTCCTTCCAAACAAGATCTCATAGGGCCTCCTCCATCCTAGGACAGGTGATGGCAATCTGTTTATAATAAAAGCAGCAGTTAGAACTGCTTCTCCCCAGAATTGCTTTGACAAACCAGCATGAAACAAGATAGCTCTCGTCATTTCCATCAAATGCCTATGTTTTCTTTCCACAATCCCGTTTTGTTGTGGAGTATATGGGACAATTTTGTGATGGATCACGCCTCGCTGAGAAAATAATGCAGCACACTGTCGGTTGCAAAACTCCGATCCATTATCCGTCCGCACTGTTCTCAAATTGTTGTCATATTGTGTTTTCACCATATTCAAGAAATGTTCTATTGTTTCATGAACCTGCATCTTTGTATTCAACAGATATAACCAGATACCACGACTATAGTCATCAACCACAGTTAAAAAATATGTTGCTCCATTCATGGCAGGAATGGAATATGGTCCCCATAAATCCATATGTATGAGTTCAAATGGCTTCTGTGTGTGAGGAACATGTGAGGGGAAAGGAGCTCGAATTTGTTTAGCCTTATGACAGGCCTCACAAGGTACACTAGAGTTTAATTCATCAACATTCAATTGCAAACGTTTAATTACATTAGAGGATGCATGTCCCAGGCGTGCATGCCATAATGTCTGATTAACAGACTTAGACAAAAGTACAACCAAAGGAGATTCAGACTTGACAGTGTCAGTGGGATTACAAAAGTGGGAGTTCAAAATAGAGATCTTGGATTGCACGAAAGGCTCTTTGTGCGGCTGAAAGAGAAGCTCTTTGTGCGGCTGAAGGAGAAAACTTGATCTATCCAAGATATAAAGACCAAAATGCTCCCTCCCACTGCTACAACTTCACAGGTCCTGAGGTCCTGCAGTATACAATGTTTAGGAAAGAAAGTAAAGGACATATGAGAGTTCATTAGGAGCCTGGACACGGACAACAGATTAAAACTGAACGAGGGTACAAATAGCACATCTTTCAATCTCAAATTTGGGGCCAAAAACAACTCTCCAACACCCCTGGCATAAGCCATGGTTCCATTGGCCTGTTTAACTCTCAAGGTAGTCTTAGCAGGTCTCATCTTACTCAATATTTTAAAATCATGCGTCATATGACATGAAGCACCAGTATCGATCACCCAATCATTCGGTTTAAGCATAGAGGAAATAGTCAGTGCTCGCATAAAAGTCTTCGTACCTGTATACTCTATGCCATCTATAGTAGGTGCTGGTGCTTGGCTTGAGGTGGCTGCTTTAAGAGCTCGAGTGACTTCTAGTCTGATCAATTCTGCTACCGTAGGCTGATAATACTCCTCCTCCACCGGAGATGTCATGGTTACATGAGCATAGTGTCCCGGAACTCTCTTCCCCTTTCCTTTCAGCTTAAAACAGTTTTTGATGGAGTGTCCAGGGATGTTACAATGCTCACAAGTTTGCAGTTTGCAACACTCTAGCATTGTATGTCCTGGAATGCGACAATGTTCACATTTTACATCAGCCTACCTTTCTCTTCCAGCCATGCCTCTGCCACCTCGTCCTCCGTTCTGATTTCCTCTTGTCACATTCCCAGGAGCTTTGATATTTCCATAATGCTTGGCCACCAGTGCCCCTTGATCAGTAATAGAAGTCAACATAGCTCGCTCTTCCCTTTGTTTCTCAATCACCAGGATTGTAGAATATGCCTTATTCAGAGATGGAAGTGGTTCAGTTGCAAGTATTTGACTTGATATCTGCTCATATTCTTCACTGAGTCCGAACAGGAATTTCATAACTCGTTCCTCTTCATCTGTTGGAATCACCTCCCCACATTTGCATTTCAACACAGGACGAACGAAGTTGAGTTCATCATAGAGTCCCCTTAATTTGTTGTAATATGCAGTGACTGACATATTTCCTTGCTTCAATTCCGAAATATCCCTTCGGATCTTGTAGACCATCGGGCCATTGTAGCCACCCAAGCATTCTCGTAACTCCACCCAGAGCTCCCGTGCACAGGATGTTGTGAAGGGGAAACCTGCAAGCACCTCAGGATCAATAAAATTGTATAGACATGAAACAACCATGAGATCAGCGCTCTTCCAATTCTGGTACTCCTCCGAGCCTTCATCAGTCGGTGGTTTCTTATCTTCATCAATCAGTGCCAATTTTCATTTTGCACCGAGAGCCATTCTCACGGCCCTTGCCCAAGAGTGGTAATTCGTGGTAGTTAGCAAGACGGAGGTGAGTTTCATTCCCGGGTCGTCGGTATCTCACACGGTAACCACAGGCTTACCTCCAACAGTAATAATGCCTTGGGTTTTCTGAACAACCTCATCTTTTTCTTCATTTTTGGCCATAATAGTAAACAGATCTAGCACCAAGACTGAAACTTGCAGCGGATTTAGCGAAAAGAACAGAAAGTTTGAAACTTTACCCAGAGTCAACAGAGGCCATCTGGGATGCAATCTGTGGGTTAATCACAATTTGGCTATAATAGGTGGCTTAGATCTGATTTTTATAAAAAGGTATGAACAGAGGCTCGGAGTGGAACACTCTTGAATGTGAAAAGTTTTTATTTTCTCTTACTTTAGTCCTGAATACAGCTCGTCTATTTATACACACCTATACATCTCTTTATTGGGCCCATGTTAATTACAATGGCCCGATAAGAAAAACAAACAAACAGTATACATGATTGAAGACATGTAACAAAAACAGGAAAACAGAATGTAGAAGAACAGAATTGTGAAACCACTACTCTCCCTATATCTGAAGTTTATCTTCATCTGCTTCCTCAATAGAGATTCCAGCCTAATTCTGAACAACAACCCATGAGGAAACACTGCTCTTTGAACTCATTCTTCCAAATCTCACTTTAAGTAGAGTAGAATTGGATGGATTGAATTTGCTTTGTGATGATGATCGTGGATTTGGGATGGGGGTTTGGGTTATATAGAGAGAAATTAACGTGGTTTTGATTGACAACCAGCAGAACCGGAAAAATGTGCAAATTGAGAAAACCCACTCTTTTGGAGCTGCGGTATGTATGGCGAGAAACCATTGTATAAAATGATATACACGTAAATTGTCCCATATTATATGCGAACGAGTTAATTTAGTCCAAATTTAATTTATTCTATAGTTTTACAATTTTAATTTATCACATGTGATTTAAAAAAATTAATTCATCCCGCGTGTAATGTAATTGTGGGAGGTGAGAGTTGGATTGAAGATTCGTATAACTATTTTACCCCCCATTTTTTAATATTTTTTTAATTATTATTATTATTATTATTAAAAATATTATATAAATTGTAATTAAATATTTCAAAACATGTATGTCAACTTTTTAACTCACTTCCGTAAGTTACAAAAAATCAAACTTTACGGATGTCACAAAATTAAATAATTATATTCAAATACATATTTTATTAAATATTATTATTTTTAAAAAATGTTATTTATATTATAATTAAATATCTAAATATATATATATCACCTTTTTAACTCATCGCCGTAAGTCCCCAAAAAATAAAACCTTACAGATATCACAAAATTAAGTAATTATATTCTAATATATATTTTATAAATATTATCTTTTCATTGGTATTGATTCAAAAATATTTTCAAAATAATTCAAAATATGTTCAATATATTTAAATTGTAATATAAAAATAAATTGGCATGTAGCCTAACTGGTTGGAGTCCTCGCTTCTGGGATCGTGGGATTGAGTCTTGTTGCTAATTTCTATTTTAGTTCATATTAAAATAAAAAAAATTTGAAAACGGTTGCTTTAGAATTTTAAACAATTATTTTTTGATTAATTAAGAAGGGCATATTAGTCTTTACATAAATTATTATACATAAAATACTTCAAGGGGGGCACGTTGAAATTGTTTTGAAACCACAGGGGGTAAATTAAAATTTTGAAACTATAGGGGAATAAATTGAATTTATACAAACCATGGGATAAATTGAAATTTACTCTATGAAACCATGTTAGTGAATAACTCAATGCTCTATAAACACGTGGAGGAATGAGTGGAGTGAGACAATTTAGAGTGATGTATATCACTTATCTGCATTAATAGGCACAGATGGAAGGCAGATTTTACTGGCTACTGTGTCATCGACTTATTCATTTATTCAAAGGTGGAGCAAGCAACGCTTCAACTAACAGAAGTTATCTTGTAGAACCATTTGGATGCGTGCTAGTCAATATGGCGAGTATGAAACAAGTTTCATTTCAAAGCAAGAGAGATGACCCCGTGGAAGATATTACAACACATTCAAACATCAACTTGGAAGTGCTTCAGATCAATCTTGGGAGCTAATTTTTTGTATGGCATAGGTAGTTGACTAGAGTATCCCAAAGCCTGCATGGCAAGTTGATCGTAATCGGGGGCATTGGTGTAATGTGTACATATAAAGTTTCTTTGTTAATAAAATTTTTGCACATAAAAAAAACAGAAGCTATCTTGTCGAGGCTCGGGGGGAGTACGCACCCCCACCTCCCACCCCATCGGATACAGGCATTTACATGGCGCCTCCTGCAAAACTGCATTCCCAGCATGGATAACCTTCAATAGCATGGAATCCCTCTGGATTCTATGACGGTCCGTTGCATCTAGTGTGGCGAAGTGGAGGAAAGCATTGTAATCTCTTTTGTATGTGCAGTCATGCCATAGAAATATGGCAGCAAATATGACAATGGACAGGCACTCCTTTCAACTCCTCTCTACCATTGGACCAGCACTACAAATCATTCACCTGCTCTTTCAAAGAATGAACACGGAAGCAAATTGGCCATATAATTTGGCAAGCCACAATGTGGTACTTATGGAAGGAAAGGAACTACGTGTGATTCTATTGGAAAGAATATTCGAATAAGGAAAGGAGAGATTTGTGATAATATCTCCTGGGATTTGATATACCAAAAACCAGGGACTTGCCATAGCTACGCTTTGTCTATATATTGTAATATGTACACACGATGAAAAACAAGAAGAAAGAAAATAAGGAAGACCTCTTCCTGTGGATGTAGGCTTTGCCGAACCATATAAATTCGTGTGTTTAATTTCTTCATGGTATCGAATCAGATTTCTTTCCCTGCAATAATCGTCCTCTACCTTGTTTTTCCGGCGGAAGAATCTGGTCGTGACTACGGGCGAATCTGCAGTTCTCACAAAGGCCACAAAAATCCTCTCCCAATAGTTGGCAAATATTTTTCACAAAAAACAGTCTCATTCATCCGAGGATCATCAGACGGATCTGATGATCGACGTCAAATTAGATAATCAAAACTATGTAGTGTGGGCCCAGTTCATGGAGATTGCGATTGGGGGTAGAGGATGGTATGAGTTTATCTCAGGGGGACACAAACTGCCAGAGGAAACAGATCCAGCTTACCATTCGTGAAGGAAGAAAGACTTTTATTTTTTTTCGTGATTTACAAACAATATTGACAAAAGTATTGTTCGTCAATACATCAATTTTCCAACATCAGCAAGCTTATGGAAGACATTGAAGAAAACATTTGTGGTCGGGGAGGACAGACTCCAGATATTCGATTTGAAGACAAAGGCTGAAAGGTTGACCCAAATTCAGATCACAATTGAGGAGTATTATAGTCTTTCGAACAGCTTATGGACAGAAATCGACGGGCGGAGGCCGAATCCAATGAAATTTGAGGAAGATATTGTAGGTATAATGAATTGCAGTCTGAGGATCAACTTTTTACTTTTCTATCAGGGCTTGATCGAATATTTGATAGGATAGTACGTGACATTTTGAAGGAGAAGCCATTGCCCGATGTGGATGAGGCATACACGACTCTCCGTCATGAAGCTTCTCGTCGAGAGATCTTTACTCCGCCAACCAATAATGGCGATGGAGGCCATCAGCATATGGGCTGCGGGTCTGGCCTGTCAGCACAGAAGGCCCAAGACTCATCATCTGGCCAAACCCTATCATAATAACCCATCTAGAAACTATTATCCATGATCCGGGCCCATCACTAGGTGGGGCACACTACAGTAGGTCGGGTGCAAATCGACCCGACAATTTTGCCCCAACCTATAAGCCGACCCGACCATCGTACTGCAGGACAGAGATGAACTGATTTGGCGGAGGTCACAGGTCAGAAAATGGAGGTTTTCCTCCAAATTCATCACCCTGGAAGAGATGCGACTACTGCGGCATCGTAGGACACATAAAGAGAGAGTGTTACCGGCTTCACATCCCTCGAAGAGCTCGGCAGAAACCTGGACTTAATCATGGAGTTGCGTCCTACGGTGAAACAGTTGCGAAGGACGAAGATATGTCTGGCTTCGCTGCCGTGGGTGGTTGGAAGCGAGGACCCATCACCTCCAGTGGAAACTCAGGCATTGGATCACACAGGGAGAATTTCCAGGAATTGCAGAGAGACGGGGATGGCAACCGAAGAGGAGAGAAATCGTCTATCTCTCTATATCGTGTGGATACAAACAGTGACCGAGGTAAGAAAATGCTGGGGGTAAAATCCCCTATTCCTTTGAAATTAAATACTGCCCACTACTTTCCGAAAGGGTGTTTTGGTAATTGTGATGATATGGATACAGGGGGAGTGAATTCTTGTGAAAATATTGTGAAGGATAAGAATGTGAGATGGATTTTTGATTGTGGTGCTACTGACACTGTGACATGATATTCCTGATTTGAGTGTTAGACAAAGTCCCCGAAAAAGCAGTATTGAAATGATGAATGGCGGATTGTTATGTTAGGGGTGCGGGGACAATTGAGATAACTCCAACACTCAAGTTATCCAATTGTCTACTTATTCCTGCTTTATCTCATAAATTGCTATCTATTAGCCACGTGACAAAGGAGCTAAATTGTACTGTAATCATGTATCCTTCCTTCCGTGTCTTGCAGGATATCCGGACGAAGGAGATTATTGGTCGTGGCACTGAAAGGGCTGGACTGTACTACGTTGATGAAGTCTCGAATCCCAAAGTCATGACAACTCGTAGTACCGATTCCCAAGAAAGCTGATTGTGGAGCCAACGCCTAGCCTAGGTCACCCTTCTGACAACTATCTCAAGAAACTTTTCCCTCATCGTTCCGATTTTCCTATTACATGTGATTCCTTTCTTCGTGCTAAAGTTCATCGAGCTTCATTTATGTCTAGTACCTCTCAAACTGATAAACCTTTTTCGCTTATACATTCTGATGTATGGGGCCCGACCCTGGTTGTTGGAGAAATGGAATTCAGTATTTTGTCCTTTTTATTGATAATTGCACGAGAATGTGCTGGATTTATTTTTTGAAGCATAAGAGCGAAGTGGGTGAAAAGTTTTTTGCGTTTCATCAAATGATTTCAACTCAATTTGAATGCCCTATCAAAATTCTTCGATCTGATAAT
>JAOYMZ010053455.1:0-13737 GCA_025802335.1 Pinguicula primuliflora | reverse complement strand
CAAGGAGTCGGGTTACTCGACCAAGCACGACAATCACGACTGCAAAGTGTCGGGTGACCGAACGCAGGCCGTGGCTTGTATTCTTGACAACAAATCGACTGAATTAACTCAAAGAAAGAACATTCGGATCACGGAATTGAAATTCTCACACAAAAATGCATGACCCATACCGAGAACTCAATAATCATGTCCATAAATCAGCTAGAATTCAGAATCAAACGCACCTTCTAAAATTGAACACGGATTAGATCCGCCCTATTCACGTTGTGCCAGTTGATGCTCTTAGTCTCTCGGTCTCCCTCGCTCTCTTTGAATGTGTTTCCGGAAAAATAGAGCCTAGACTGGGGGAGAATAGAAGAAAAATGTAGATCTGTATTTTCCGACGATCGGAAAATCGTAATGGGGGTTGGGGATGGCGGGAATGAGTGTTATTACGTTAGTTGCCAGATTAGTATTATGCTAAACTTGAATATATTCAATTTTTTATTTATTTTTAAAGATGGAGATTACATTTGCAATTCTTTTTTTTTAAAGTTACTTTTCAAAAACAGATTGCTCATAAGGTTATTTTTGCGACTGGCCTGACAAAGGTTAGACTGATTTCCCGTTTCCCTGGAAATTGTTTTCTTTTATTCCTCCATAAAATTGGTGGGAAAGTTGTTAAAATAATTCATTGATTGAGGAATTAGATAAGAATTTTATTTTCGTATGGTTCTTCCTCCTTTACCATTTTACAACAGACATTGTGTACATAAAAGCTGTAGTTTGTACATCAATCAACAACAAAAACACTTGCAACCAACCTAGCTTGGTCTAGTTGGCAATTAGGTGAACTCCTAACTGAGTGGTTTCGAGTTCAAGCCTCATCACAAGCGTTGAGTCAAACTTAATTAATGGAGTCTTTGGTCTGAGTGCAGACCATTAGATTAGTATTGAGTATAAATTCTCGAATAATAGATGGAGTGATAGCATTTTTTCTATTTACCCACCTAAAATAAATTGCTGCCTTAATCTATCGTGTGGTTTTCGGAACAGTAGCCAAATAAGGGTTGGGATTTGTTTTCGGGCCTATTTTTGCCATTTATTGGTACGGCCAATATCAATTAATAACTCCAATCTCCTTGTTCCATTATATCCATTACTCTTACGTCTATCTTATCTCTCTCATCAGCGGAGAGGGAGAGAGAGGCCGAGAAATAATCAAATTCTCCTCAGGTGGCTATGTAGATAAAAAAGACATCCCTCCGTTCTACATTCTCATTTACTGTCTTATACCATCTCATTCCCCTTCTAACTTTACAACTTATCAAGCAACTTTTTATTGTTGGATTAACAAATATGAGCCTCATCAATTGCCTCAAGAGGGTTGATTCGGAGAAAGATTTGGGAAGGGATGCGTTAGTGTATCTGGATGATAACACCAAGAAGGTGCACCAAAGGTAAATTTTGTGATACAAGTCCATTCGATAAGAAATACAAACCAAACTTATAAAAGAAATGTGATGCTCTGATATATCATATTGGCATTAATGTTTTAATGAGAGTATGCAACATCTTCGTTATAAGTTGACCAATACATGTACATGTGGATCTATTTTCTAAACTAACAGGCATGGGTTGAGGGCGGGTGGGAGTAGAGGGATGTGTTATGTTAATTTTTTTTTTTTTACGACCGTCTCTATTTTCTCCCTTGTAAAATAGGCTGCATATGGAGAAGGTGGAGCGTAGCTGGTCCGGTAACTTGGCGCCCAATCTGAAGGCAAAGCCGAGTTTAGGTAAAATCCAATCCAAGAATGCTCCTCCTCCACCATTTCTCAAGCGTGTTCCGAATAGTGGTCCGGTCACGTCCTGTGGATCTGTGCCAGACACTCCACGGTTGATGAGGAGTGGCGGAATGAGAAGAGATTGGAGCTTTGAGGATGTCCGAGGAGCTATTGAGGGATGAAGGACGCAGTATGTATATTTCATAAGTATATTATTTATATGGAAATCATAGGTACACAAAATGGTTGTGCACAAAATTTGGTGTATTATTTAAATTGTCGACTTCAAGTATAAATAATATAAAATAGTTTTATAAAATGACTTAAAAAAATCTGTAAACCAAACAAGACTCCATTCCAACGAGTTCGGAAACAAGACTTCAAAAATTAGTTAGAAGTTTTCACATGAGCTAAGTAGGGCTGTTTAATGAAACAAGCTCGAATGAATAGATTATTTTCAAACTCTGTTTGTTAACCTTAATGAACGAGTCGAACTTGTTTGTTAAGCTAAACTTAACGAACATAGCTTTGTGTTTGAACTCTGTTCGTTGGGGTCTGCGAGCTGTTCCCAAACAGTTTGCAAACAAGCTCGCGAACGAGCTCGTTCGTGTTTGTCTCGTTTATGTGTGTTGTTTATATGTTCGAGCTCGTTCGCTTGGTTCATTTGCATTAATGAGTAATGAAAAATAAGGACAAATTGATATTTTCCCCCTCATTCAATAAAAACAATAATAATTGATGGGCAAATATACGTGTAATTATGAATATATTGAAATGGCTTTAAAATGTAATCAATATAACCATTCAGGATTGATGGATATGGTATCAAACATAATCAAAGTCAACCTAAATTTTTAAGTCTCTAACCAAACGCATCCTGTTGAAGTGTTTATCCCATACCGATTGGGAAACAATTCTTGGACTAATTTAAATAGGAATTGTGGGGTGAATCTATCACCTTGATATTATGGTTTTAATGATGACATCCACATTCCTAATATTTACCCCCACGTGCACCCACACACGAGACCCGTATTTACATGCTCGATTTACTCCAAGGTCCGGTGACCCGATTATGGACCGGGCGGCCCGCACCCCGTACTTATGGGCCGGGTCAGATTTCTAGTTGGTATCGGAGCCCAGGTTGAGGCTCGAATGTTTCCGTTGCGCTTATACGGTGTGCGTGTTCAAGTCCGACAGGGCTTGCCGAGTTGGACTTGAGGGGTAGTGTTGAAGTGTTTGTCCCACACCGATTGAGAAATAATTCTTGGACTAATTTAAATAGGAATTGTGGGGTGAATCTATCACCTTTATATCATGGTTTTAATGATGATACCCACATTCTTAATATTTACCACCACGTGCACCCACACACGAGACCCGTATTTATGGGCTCGATTTACTCCAAGGTTCGGTGACCCAATTATGGACCAGGCGGCCCGCGCCCCGTACTTATGGGCCGGATTAGATTTCTAGTCATCCTTAGATTATGGAGTCGACTCACCTGAACTAGGAGAACATAAATTAGTCTGTCTTGTGTCTCATTATATACAAAAATAAAATTACAAGACCAAAAATGAAATAATCATGCAAGTAGGATTGTTTAACGAACTGAGCTCAAACGAATATGCCATTTTTTAGGAACCGAACTGGGCTTGATTGTTAAGCTTAATGGACAGAACTTTGTGTTTGAGCTCTGTTCGTTAAGGTTCACGAACCGAACAAACAAGCTTTAAATTAACTGAATTCGTACTTGTTCGTGGACAACTCTATTCGTGTATAGCCCTAAGACTAATGTAACAAATTAGACTAATGTAACAAATTAGACTAAAAACAAGATTTCAAAAATTACAAGAATTACACCAGAGCTACTACAAGCCTTCTCAACATTGTTGCAGGTATCTTCAACAGATCAAAATGTCCTTATGGAGAATCAGAAAGCTTCTAAATGATTAGCTTCTAATTGATTTATAAACGTGCTCCACAAACGTTTTATATACCAGTTTTATACTGCAATGTAACAACCAACACTGTGTCCAAAAAATTAGCCATCACTCATCTTCTAACAAAAATCTAACCATTATTTCCGACCGTTCTTATTATTTTTTGTTGTTCGACTTAAATTTCAAAATTTATGGGCATTTCTCACACCCTTACATTCTTATCTACATCTGTATGTTCATCTTCTCACACCCGTTTATGGGTCTGTTTCTATTTCTATATAAATAGTTTGATTTGATTTTTTGATTATTTTTTTTATAGGTAATATGAATTTATTTATTTACTTGAGAAATTATTTACACTTTACAAACATTTTCCAACTGAGGCCACACAATCTATGTCTCAATTTGGGGGAAATCCATCCCTTTTTTCTTCGTGGCATTCCTTCCATTGGCGATCGCTTCTTCTCCGGGAGCTCTACCGTCAACGATTTCGGGCTATGCAGTACAACGGTAGTCGTCTCCAATCCTCCACGCTCGTCCCAGGTACCAGGCTTCCCTTTAATTTGAATGCATGTCATAGATTTAGGTGGATCATATCTAAGGCTGCTTCTTTCTCGATTCTGTGCCCTTTGAAGATCTGATGGTTCCTTATTTTTCAGATTACCTAGCATATTTCCTGCCAGATTGCATTGAGCATCTTTTTATTCCATGGGTTCCCCAATAAATGTGTGTGTTGATCAAGATGATCCAGTACGCTTGACGCCATGACTGTATGTACTCCTAACCATTTGTACATTTCATTCCAGATTTTTGCTGCGGCAGTGCATTGTAGAAATAGATGATCTACTGATTCTATGTCTTCTTCGTACAAGGCACAGGCAGATGATGGGAGATTGATTCCCCTAATTGAGAGGTTTTCTTTTGTTGGGATTTTGTTCTGGAGAACTTGCCAGGTAAAGCAGCATTTCTTTGAGGGGATCATGTTGTTCCAGGCTTTGCTTGCTCTCATTCTAGCCTCTCCTGCATTCCAGATTGTACTCATGAGCTGCTGGTAAATCTCTTTGGTGTTGTATTTGTTCTCCAGGCCTTACTAATTTCCAGGAGTCAAGCCCGGCTGTCTTCGGTGGCGCTATGACCAAGAGCTGCAGCATAAGTTGTAGTTGGTGGAGCTACTCTGCATTCAGAGTCCTGGTTCAGTACCAAGTCCACACCTAGGTATTACCTGCATAGATCCCTTTCTTACTCACAGTTATCTCTTTATCCGCACTTAGCTCATATAGTGATGGAAACATTTATGATTAATTGATTTGAATTGTTGAGTTGCTGAAAAATTGAATGTTTGCAAAACCAAAACATTAAATTTTCAGTAGGTTTGCAGATTTTACAGCAGCATTGTCTGTAGGACTTGCATCATATTTATCACTAGGTTCTGCAACAAAATTGACAGCACAATTTACTGCAAATTTTGCTTCTCGCATGAGAATGAAGAATGAACTTCAGGGTATCACTCCACCTCATCTTTTCTACACCCATATTTTCTCTCTCTAATATATCCTCCATATTCTACTCTCTATATTTTAATTTATTTTATATATTTTAATATATTTTAATTAATTATAATATATTTTAATTGATTATAATATATTTTATTTTAATTTATAAATTTTTTTATTATATGGGTGGAAAGAGGGTGAAAGGTTTTCCATGTGACCATGGAAGGTAACATAACGTGGTAGAAAGGAGGGTGACCATGTGGGAACCAGCAACTGGTTCCCACACAAAAATGATATACCGCAGGAAAGGTGTGGCAAGAAAACTGGAAGAAAACCACGTGGCAAATGATCACAGGCAGGCCAAAATGTGTTAAAAATCCAGGCCCAATTGTATGCTGCCACTTATTTTTCTTGGGGTTTTGGTGTCACTTTTTCCTACGGTATATCAGCTCTCGTTCCCACATGGTGGGGGAGGAAATTTCCTCCCCCTTGTGGTTAGCCTTAAGCCAAAGGCTACCATTTCATTTTGCGTATTGCAAGGTATCCTCAGCCGGCAGCCAGGAGATTGATCCTCCATCCCTACTGTCAGCACACTAAGTGGTAGGGGACTGACCAAATATTTTTCTCTATTCAAATGGGTGAGAATCGAACTCCCAACCTCATGCTTAAAGGATGAGGTGCTGAACTACCACACCAAAAAGACTACCATTTTACATAAAAAAAAAATGAGTGATGCTAAGCATACTACATGTAGCGAAATTTTAAACAGAATTGGACATAATTCATAAATGTCTCTATACCAACACACCAGCCGGTTGGTACTATTTCAGTCGTTACCGGGAATTCAGTGTAATATTTGGGTAGACCGTTTGTACGGATAGGATTCTCCAAAAAAAAAAAAAATACTTGCAGGTCAGATCGCTCCAGTTTGCTGCTGACATTTTCAATTCGTGCACGTTCGGTTTCTATATCTGGGGACCCATATATCTCCACAATCGTACTGTGGATCATGGTCGATCTCATCGAGGAGGATGGAAGTATGGCTGATATCACTGTTCGAACCATCGGTCCTCGCCCTAATTCTTGCCTTAGGGTTCCTTCCACAATTAAAGTATGCTATCCCTTATGTCTGTTCATCCCTCTCTTTTTCATTCAAATCTGTTAGCGAAAGTTGCGCAATTGTTTGGGTCATTTTACATGCCAATACGATGCTTTTTTTTGGGAAACTACAATACATACTATTCTGAGTTGCTAGGTGTACAGAAGTTTATCCGATATAGCATATTTCAGGTCAATTTCAGTCACCCAAATCAATTCAGAAGTGAATTGAACCATATCTTTTGTTGTCCGAATTCAAAATATGTGATCGATTCCGGATCGGGACCAATATTTCCAAATTAATTATGAATTTTGGTAAATTGACCGAAAATGTGGTTTATCAAAAATTCGGTACACCGATTTTCAGTACAAAGCATTATTGCTTGCATTGCCTCAACGTTAACTTTGAATTTGTGGCAACTGTTTTAAATTTTAATATGCTGAAAATGCAAGGTGCAAATCCTTTTCATGTTGGATGTTGCAACCTTTTGTGGATGTTGCAACTCCTTTTCATGTTGGAGTTGAAAATTTTTTAAAAAAAGAGTTGATTATTAAGAAAAAAGTTAACTTTTATGATATTTGATTAAGGATACCAGGAAAGGTCTTGATGCTCAAATGTTGTAAGAGTTATATATGGCACGAACCCTAATAGGCAATAGCTCCAGTGGTAGAGTAGCTTCAGTTACAAAATTGCAGTTCAGGTCTGATACCTTAGATGAGGAAATCCTCCAGAAAATTTGACCAATATTAAAAAAGAGTTGGATATGTTGCCGCTGTAGTTTCGCGTTTGGAGATTATGCTTAGTAAACAGAATGTTCCGAAACTCGATATAGAGCATGACAGGCTACAAAAATAAGAGACAACTCATCATCAACATAGCAAAACAGCCACATAATTGATATCTGACTATGAAGATAAGTTACATACTTACATCACTCATATCTAAAACTTCAAGGTTAACCAATGGGATGGTTTTTCTTTTACTGTTTCTTTGTTACGAAGGACACACCCGTTACATAACTGTATAATTTCTTTGGTGTAATATTTGTATTTGATATTTTTTATGATTGTAACTTTTGTTGGACCTAGAGAAACATACAGTAGAATATAAGAACCAATTTATATTGTAATAATATAATAACTTTGATAATGTCTATTGCAGTAGAAATCATATCAGAAACTGAAGCTATATGTGGTGTGCATGTGTCTATATCGTACTTTTAGCAGTCGCCTCATGACAGAAATTGTCAATGAAGGTGGGGTTTTGTTGCATCCTTCCTGAAACAGGTTAAAGAGTTTAGAAGATTGATATCTGAGACAAATCACTTACCCATTGAGAATATGACTCTCGTGTTTCGTGGAAAGGTTTTGCAAGATACTGGAATTGATGATGATTTATCGGTCCAGTTACATGATGGAGGTACGTGAATTGTCTCTACACTGCACTTTGTGCAAGCATTGCATTCAAGCCCTTATCTTTATATTGCATTTATATGCATTGTATAATATAGTGAATCCAATGTGTTGGTTGTTTGCATTACTCTGAAATATAAGCAGCTAAAGGCTAAATGCTGACAATTTATCCTTGTGTATTTAGTTCAGATCGTATGTAGACATTTTAGAACGTCCTACGTAAACAAGGACACTTTTATTTGTGGTTTTAATTACAGCAAATTATGTTAGTACGAGCATTAGTCTCATCTATGGGAGTTGCAAATAATATTTAGGCAATAACCTTTTTCAAGGTCTGCTTTGTCGTAACGGTCATCTATAATTTCTTTATGAAGGATATCAATGTTTATTTTGTAGAAACTGTTACTGTTGCCATCAGACCAAAGCCACCCGCTAAGCATATCAGGGAAAGTGTTGACGATCTTGATGAAGATGATCTTGTTAGTTTCAAGTGAATTAGTTTTTCAGTCATGTTTCCAGAATTCTTATTTTCTGCATATTGATTATGTAGAAGTTCCAAATTCCAGAATCCGCCAGCTGGTGGAAAAGAAGGATATTCTGTATATTGCGTGACAAATTTAGGCTACCTGGTCAGAATCAGTTCTTCCATTTATTTCTATTGAAGTATAATTGGTCCGTGCTGACAATTCTTTTCCTTGTAGATATTCTTCTAACATTAATTTTCGTCATCCGACTAAAGACATGGATAGTAATCGCATTATGGTTTGCTCTGGCACTAGTTGCTCGTAGACTGGAGTTTGGACCTTTATACGTGAGTAATGATTTGCGTCAGCTGGATGTGCATTACTAGAAGGATCTAAGATCCTATCATAATATCTTCTGTGAAACTTATTTCTGTTGCCTTTTTTATGTCATTCCTTGTGTTGACACATGCTTCATTTAGAAATCAGTTCCACACCATTTTTTACCCGTAAAAGCTTCTAGGAGTTATATTCATACATGTTTACTCTTAGTTTGGCTGATCAGGCTGGTTTGGAACATTTGAAACCCGTTTATTCAGATTCAAATTTTAAAAAACACTGCATTAGTTTCATTCGCTACTGCTGCCGTAACCTGATAACCAAAAATATTGTTCCGTGAATGTTTGCTTTTATAGTCCAGACCTTATATGTACTGCTCATGGTGTTGTTACTTGAACAGCTAGACCAACCTTTGTTTGGATATAGAACCATATCATCGTCACGCTGATCTTTCAAGTACTCCTCTCAATGTTATTCAGATAATTGGCACCGGCTTTTTTATTATTTTCTACAATCTTGGACATCGGCAACCTGGTGATATAAGGTACGAGCAGTATGACTATTCTTCGAGCTCTGTTTTTGTGCATTTATATCAATTATGTCTGTATACTTGCTTCTTACTGTAGTATCGATGTTTTGAGGTCCTCAGTCCTTGTGCGGTCTACTCTCTAATGGTCATTTTGGCTTATTACTGCTGTATCTCATGAGTACGAATGATATAATAGATCCGGTGGTGATAGCTTGATAATGTCAAAATGTAAAATTCATATGCTTTCGTTTCTAAGCGTATCTTCCTTTCCATCATGCAGTGCATATTCCGTTTTCAATGAGGATTTTAGAGAACTTCCCGGGACTCTCAACGCGGATCGCCTTGATAGGGATCTTCGAGCCGGGAGGTTATGAGCGCCAAACTTGGCATGAATTGCAAGAATATTCCGATGGGCGTACATAATCTGAAATAGACGGAGATGGAATTTCAAAGCACGGAAATGTATGGAGTTGTAAGCTTGAATGAACATATGGTTCTGTTGGTTCAACGGAATGAGTTGAGTTTGTTTGTTAAGTTTAACGAATGAGTTGAGATTGTTTGTTAAGTTTAACGGACAAAGTTTCGTGTTTGTGCTCTATTTTTTAAGGTTCACGAGCTGTTCACCAACCGTTTGGGAATAAGCGCGCAAGTGGGTTGGCTAGTTTATGTATTCGTTTATATGTTCAAGCTCGTTCGGTTTGTTTGCATCAATGATTAATGAAAGTAAGGACGGATTGATACTTTCACTTCTATTAACTATCCATTAAAACAAAAACATCATACCGGTGGATAAATAAACGTGTAATTAGAAATATATTGCAATCAATTTAAACTGAAGTAATTGTAACCGTTCGGAGTTGTTTGATATGATATTAATCATAATCAAAATTAATCTAAATTTTCATATCTCTAACAAGAGGAATATAAATCAATCACATATTTTATTATATACAAAAATACAATTACTATACCAAAAATAAAATAATTATACAAGTAGAGTTATTTAAGGAACTAAGATCCAGGAACATGTCATGTTTGAGTTCTATTTGTTAAAAAAACAAGACAAGCTTCCACATTAAGATTAACGAACGAGACATCAAATGAGTTGGATCCAGACTTATCATGTGGAGTATCAGAGCATAATTCGATCTAATGGTCCAGATTAAAAGTTTTGACCTAGTTCTTTTAGTCTGGACTGAGTCGGACTTGAAAATTAGTCTTGTTATCATTGTATCTGGGTTGCAAGGATCTTAATTTTTTTAATTAAACCTCCATGGTGGGAGGGCTACACGTTAAATTTATAAGGTTCAACAAGAATGGAAACTTGTGTTGCCTAGCTAAAGCTAAATTTTTACAATACTCATTGGCCGAATACCTAAAGCTAGGCAACCAAGCTAAAGAAAAAACTTGCATCATACAAATTATATTCTCATTGGCCGAATACCTATAGTTAGAGTTCATAGAAGGAGCTGTGTCTAATGAAATAACCATAGATACGGTCATGTTTACAAAATAAAGCCTAAAAAGCTCTTGCATATGTTGTATGTAGATCAAGTTCCAAAAGTTGTATTGTACCCTGAGGGAGATCTTGGGCATTGTTGAAGATTGCATCTTGATCTATTGCTCCCCATTTTGCAAGCATATCCATCATGGAGTTTACCTCTCTATAATATTGTTTTATGGAAATAAAAATAAAGAGAGACATAAGTTGAAGAATCTTGCTTACTTGACCCCTAATTTTCCATGGAGTGATGGTTCCCTTATTTAGAATGCCCTCCAAATGCATGGAATCAATCTCCACCTCCAAAGATATATAGCCACGGTCATAGCAAAATTGAAGGCCCAAAAAAAGTGTTTTAGTTTCTACTTCAATACTAGTACAAGGCAATGAGAATTTATAAACAAATGAGACGATAAACGAACCTAGGGAATTCCGAGGATCCCACCTCCTCCCGCAGTAGAGTTGGATGAACTTCCATCAGTATTAAGTTTATACTGTGGAGAAGGGGGAGTGATCCATTGCACTTGAATAATTTATCTTGGCTTTGAAGGAGATAGCGTGATATGAAAAACCTCTAACATTTCCATGAGATCCGACCGAGTGGGGGTGATAAAGGAAGTGAGTCCCATAATTTCATTCAAACTAGAATGTATGATGTAGATAATAGAGTCAAAGGATGGGGATGCATCATCATATCTAATATTGCATCTCATATTCCAAACCTCCAAAGAAATTAGAATCAAGAGTAATTTTCAAATAAAATCCATGGTGGAGCAATGTTGTGGCAACAAATAAGCCTCAAGGTGTGCATGAAAAGTCATAAAAGAAGGATGTATATACAACATGTTCTCAAAATAAGTTCAAGCAACTAAAACCAATTCACTCTCCATAAATAGATGAGAAAGAAATTCAATGGTGTGAGAATTAATGCGACATGAGAAACAAGAGGAGAAGAGAATACCTCTACTCCCAAATTTGTCATCTAGTGCAAGGTAAAGATCTTAAATTGCCAAAAAAGATTCCTTTTTCATATTTATAAATAATAGTAGTGTGGAATAGATATATTTTGTCTCCTATTTGAAGGCCAAAGTCAAAATGCATGGCTTATTTGCAAAATCATTATTATACGAAAAATTCGAAATCAAACTTATATTTTTATTTCGTCGATGAAATGTGCAAAATTGATATATTTTTACTAGTTAGCAAATAGTGTTAAACATAAGCCTTGCTGTTGGCTGAAATATTCACAATGAATATACGACCATAACACTATTCCATGCTCCGCTTTTGCCATGTCATCCTTCCCGATGTCCTGGTAGCCTCACTTACATCATTAAACACACATAACCTTGAACTTTACAGGCTCAATAAGCATCATGTTACCTTTCGGGAAAAGTCCTAAACACATTGATATATTTGACCGAAACCATATAAACAAAACATACTTCGAGTCAAGGAAACTGCCACTTGTGTAACGATCAAGGAAATATAACGATCTGGACCAACAATATCATACACAAAAAAAAAATCTCCCTTCCACTGTGACTGATATCACCAGATGTAGGAGTTACCCATTGTTAATCCGGACGTATAGGACCTAGGTGCATTAAAGGGTATAACATCTTTTTTCCTAGGTTTTCATTTCACTATCACGTAAGGCTATTGCTGAAAGACACTTACAAGAAGAAAGGAAGCCAGATCACATGAGGTGAATCTGAAAGGGAAGCCTCTCCACAGTAACGAAAATGTCCACCCCTATTTCCACAGCAAGCTAGAGAATATTTTTCGCTAGGAGGTTAGGAACAATCCCGAGATTATGGAGTATATGCAAGGCATGATGCAGACGTATTGTGTGACTAGGATTTTGCGCTAGAGGATACAAAAACTCTGTACTACAAGGTTTTATCATCAATGGAATATATTTATTTTGGGGTAAAAAAAGATATCACCGGAGGAATCAATGATATACCGTACCCCTTGCATGAAGCTCTTGGATACCACTTGACGAATATTCGGCTTGTTGGATAAGAAGAATGAGAAATGATGTGTGATTGGTGACTTTAATGTAGTCCTCCATACGTCAGAACGTAAATGAACTAGATGACATACAAACACATCTGAAATAAGATTATTCAATGAGTTGATGTTGGTGGATCTACCAATGGCTCACAAGAAGTATACCTACTATCTATCATCACTCAAATAGGTTTCTGGTGAATGGAAACTGGTTGGAACAAGAAACATGGATTCAGACATTTTCAGAAAGAGATGTCGCAGATCACTGTCCAGTTAAAGAGGATTTTGGAAAATAAGAATTGAGACCCCAAAAGTATGAAGGTGATGGATTGTTGGTTGGAGTTAGAAGAGTATAATGAGTTAGTTGAATTCACTTGGTTGAATGCATAGATAGAGGGCTATAAAGGGTTTGTATTAAAAGAAAAGGTCAAGGAACTGACAAAGGCAATTCATGAATGGAACAAGATCAGGGTGGAATTTGGAGCTTCAAAATTGAAAGAGTTGAAGTTTAAGATGTCAGAATATGAACAACTAGACAAAATCAATAGTAGTGAGCTACCAACTATAGCAACCATTTGTGAAGTCGAGGAACAAATAATCTCTCTAAAGATTCAGGAAGAAAGCATGCTGAAATAAATATCTAGGGATATGTAGATACAATTGGGGGATGAAAACACAACTTATTATCATAAAATGGTGCAATCAAGATGAAAAATGAATAATATCAATGGAATCATGGTCTGCAGGACAAACTTCAGACTGTGGATAACCTTTAGAAAAGAGGCTCGCAAGTGGAAATGGCCCATAGCTTGTGTGTATGGTGTGCAGGAGGAATGGAAACAACACAACACCTTTTCTTTGAGTGTGAATATGCTCAAGAGATATGGCTAAATATTTATACGTGGCTCGGAGTTCCAAACTCTTTGCTCATGTTATCGCAATCTCATCTTAATGATCATATGAAGATGGAGAGAATGAAGCTTCTGAAAGATGTTGGAGTGACCATATGGATATCTACGGTGTGGCATATATGGACAGAGAGAAATGAGTTGCGCATCAATAGTGAAGGAGTTGAGAACATTAAGGAGATGATCAAGGTTGATGTGTGGTTTTGGCTACCGGCTCATGGACATACTCCGACAGCCAGGGGCGGACATAACTGGGACTGGGCGGGCACGTGT
>JAOYMZ010053444.1:0-13737 GCA_025802335.1 Pinguicula primuliflora | reverse complement strand
ACGGTTTATATTGGCGTTAAATGAAATTTAAACTGTATAAAAGTAATGAATTATATACCACAATTATGAGTCTATGCGTTACTTAAACAAAATTTAGATTATGTTTAGTGTTATTTTTTAGGGTCCGACTGCATTATCCAGGTTTACCATGTATAGTTGCGGTCTTGTCGATTACCTTGTTTGTTTAAGAGTTTAGGGCCCGACTGAGGTAACCAAAATTACCACGTATAGTCAAGCTTGTACCGTCAGACGTGGATAGAACCATAGATTACAGGAAATTGGAGCATGAATGACTCTTCCGGAATAACAACGACAGGTCGCGGTCTTGTCGATAGCTTTGTTTGTTTAATAGTTTAGGGTTCGACTGTATTATCCGGGATTATCATGTATGATGTGCTTAATACAGTATAGTTGGAGCACGAATATCTCTTCCGGGATAACCACGATGGGTCGCAGCCCTGTCGATCGCTTTGTTTATTTAATAGTTGGAGCACGAATGTCTTTTCACCACGATGGGTCGCGGTCATTTCGATTGCTTTATTTGTTTAATAGTTTAGGGCCCGACTGAGGTAACCGGGATTATCACGTATAGTCGAGCTCGTACCGTCAGGCATGAATAGAACATGGATTACATGATAATTGGAGTACGAATGACTCTTCCGGGATAACAACGACAGGTTACGGTCTTGTCGATCTTGTTTGTATAATAGTTTAGGGCCCGATTGCATTATCCAAGTTCACCACGTATGTTGTGCTTAATACAGTATATTAGGCACACAAAGGTCTCTTCCGGGATAACCACGATGGGTCGCGGTTCTGTCGATCCCTTTGTTTATTTAATAGTTGAAGCACAAATATCTCTTCACCATGATGGGTCACGGTCCTGTTGATTGTTTTATTTGTTTAATAGTTTATGGCCCGACTCAGGATTACCACGTATAGTCGAGCTCGTACCGTCAGACGTGGATTGAACCATGGATTACAGTATATTTAGAGCACGAATGTCTCTTACGGGATATCTACGATTATCCGAGGTCAGAAGGGTTGTTTATTATTAAATGTTAAATGCCTGACAGCGTGTCCGGGTCTACCACGTATAGGCACGCTCTTTCCGTCCGGCGTGAATAGAATAGTCAACGATGGATTATGTGCTTCCATGTAGGTTTCCACTTTACTCGTAGGACGCGTTAAACCCGATATATTGAAAGTGATGAATTATATTAAAGAACATGGTTACGCTAATGAATAAATTATGATTAAGCAATTAATATAACTGAATTCACAACTACATGGATGAAATGAATACAACTGAATCCTTATTCTTAAGTCTCAATTAAATGTTCAGCATGCAAATGAAAAGTTGAAAAGGGTACGATACGAACTGTAGGTTACAACCCTCACTCCCTCCATCCGGTTGTAGTTTCGTTTTCCTTATCAACACGTCCACTGTTGCATGTCTTCGCATAGTGTCCAAGAATACCGCACTTCTGGCAGCAATTCTAGCACTTCATTTTTACTTCGCCTTTCGATGTCGAATGCGGAGAAATTGACATTTCTCTCTTCTTTCCATGAACCTTTGGGGAGGAAAAAATGCACTTCCTCATCATATACCCTTTTGTAGTCCGACGTCAGCGGGTTAAGACTGTGTGATCTCGTGTTGGATACATTTGATGCTGTAAATGCATCTACACAAGGTGACTTGGCCTGAATGTTCATCGCGACTTTTGTCTCGTTGACGTTGAGCTGACATGCAACCAGTCTGTTAGCTTTGGTCTCACCCGTTGCCACATCAATTGTCACAGACTCATATCTCGGCATAACTATGGAGTCAGCCTGTGTGCATTCTACCACTCCCTTTGGATGCAAAACAACTTTCAATGTGTGTCTCATTGAATTCTCTTTTTCACGTTAGTTTAAAATTCCACAACATCGTCGTCATCACATAGAAAAATGGTAGACTTTGCATGGTCGAACTTCTTTCTGGGATTGTACTGCAAAACTAAATCTGTTGTATCTCTACTAAGACCATATCTGGTGTAAATGAGACCTAATAAAGATGCGAACGATAGGTTCTCTTCGTTTTGAACAGCTCACAAACTATAGTCTACACCTGTTTCTATAAGCTCCGGAAGATCCTTTACTTCATCAAAATTTACAATCTTACAATATAAAGTCTGCTTCATCTACAAATAATAGAAAATAGAGCAGCGTATATAATATAAATACGTAGAATAAAGGAGTCGGGTTACTCGACCATGCACGGTAATCACAACTACAATGTGTCAGGTGACCGAACGCAGGCTGCAGCCTATATTCTTGACACAAATCGACTGAATTAACCTAGAGAATGAACATTAGGATTACGAAATTAAAATTCTCACACAAAAAATGCATGACCCATATCGAGAACTAAATAATTCTGTCCATAAATCGGCTAGAATTCAGAATCAAACGCACCTTCAAAAATGGAACACGGATTAGATCAAGGAGTCGGGTTACTCGACCAAGCACGACAATCACGACTGCAAGGTGTCGGGTGACCGAACGTAGGCTGCTGCTTGTATTCTTGACAATAAATCGACTGGATTAACTCAAAGAAAGAACGTTTGAAATTCTCACACCAAAATGTATGACCCATACCGAGAACTAAATAATCCTGTCCATAAATCAGCTTGAATTTATAATCAAATGCACCTTCAAAAATAGAACACGGATTAGATCCGCCCTATTCACGCTACGCCTGTTGATGCTCTCGGTCTCTCTCACTCTCTTTGAATGTGTTTCTGGAAAAATTGAGCCAAGAATGAGAGAGAAAAGAAGAAAAATGTAGATCTATATTTTCCGACGATCGGAAAATCGTAACGGTGGTTGGGAATGGCGGGAATGGGTGTTATTACGTTAGTTGGCAGTGTAGTATTATGCTAAACTTAAATATATTCGATTTTTGATTTATTTTTAAAGATTGAAGTTACATTTGCAATTTTTTTAAAAGGTTACTTTTCAAAAACAGATTTCTCATAAGGTTACATTTGCGAATGGCCCACACAATGTCCTCCTCGTCTCTGAAAATTCGCCCTCGTGAAAATCCTTCTTGGAGAAATCGACGTCGTCCATTCCCACAACCATCAAGGCCGTCAATTCCCAGACTCCTACCACTACGGCCAGATTAACATCACCCACTCCATCAAGGTCGTCGATTCCCGCAACTAGGTCGATGAGAAACTCCGATTCGACATCAACGGTGCTTCCCACGCTGACACCGAGACTCCATTGAAGTTGGCCAAGTACTTCGAAGTTACAGACAAGTTATTCGAGCACCCGGCGTGGTGAATGCTACATTCAAGAATCTGTTGGACCCAGTTCAGAGAAGAGGAAGAACTACAATTTGTTGGATGCTGTGAGCACGCAGACGATTCGATTGTACCCACACTTGTGGGCGGCCGTGATGACAACCCTCGACAATGCCGATATGTGAAATTTGAGATCGAAGATGAGGGAGAGGGCGGAGAAGTTGAAGAAGAAGGTTGAGGAAGGGATATTTTGTATTTTCAATGTTTTATAAAATTTAATCAAACAAAACCTAATTTGAACTAAATGTTTGATTACGAATCAACCGTAATCAGTATCAATTGTAATTAGTGTTCGAGAAAGTGCTGAGCGGTTAGGGCCCGCCTAGTGCCTAAGCGTCTGCTGGCGCCCATAAACGGATGATTAGACGACATTTGAACAGGACAGAGAACGAATGCCTAGAGCGACAGTAGGACTGCCTTCCAAACAGAGATTGTAATACATTGTTTGGTCTGACTATATATTAAACTCAATCCTTGTTCTAACTTTTTTTTTTCAGGGAATTTCTATCAACGGAACTGACATATAATATCTAACACCCTTCTTTCCTTTATTCATGTTGTTTTGTTGCAGGGGCACATACCTGAAGAAGTGAACAAGGGACTGATTTATCTCCTACCCAAGGTGAATAATCCAGAGAGCTTTGATAATCTTCGGCCCATTAGCCTCATAAATATTTGCACGAAGGTGGTTTCCAAGGTCGTTGCCAATAGACTACGGAGAATTCTTCCAGTTGTGATTGCACCTAATCAATCCAGTTTTGTTCAAGGAAGGTGCATCACGGATAACATTATTGTTGCGCAAGAAGCCCTCCACTCTATGTGCCTATGCAAAGGACGGAGATGCTTTATGGCCCTAAAGATCGATTTTGCAAAGGCATTTGACAGAATGGAATGGAGCTTCATTCAGGATACACTTATGGATGTGGGGATTCCGGCTCTTTTGTCTTTGTTATCATGTCATCGCTCTCAACCAGTTCAGCACAAGTCCTGTGGGAAGGGGTACGAGGCCAGGCATTTTGTCCGAGGAAGGGGGTTAGGCAAGGGGACCCAGTATCTTCCTATCTTTTCATTCTTTGTATGGAACGGCTGGGACATTTGATAAGTGCATTGGAGGCTGCTAATATATGGAAGCCGCTCTTCTTTGGTCGTCAGAAATTTGCATTGACTCATCTAATGTTTGCAGATGATCTCCTGCTATTCGCTGAAGCAATTGTTGAGCAAGCTGGGATAATTAAGGAGGCGTTGGATGTTTTCTCCAAATCTTCGGGACAGACAGTTAACCGAGCTAAGTCAGTGCTTTGGTTTTCGCCGAACACATCTATTCAGGTCGAACGGGATATTGAGGAAGTGCTAGGGATCACCAAAGTGAATGATCTTGGACATTATTTAGGCGTCCCTCTTATTCACAACTGGATTTCCAGAGGAACTTTTGAGTAGCCTATTCGCTACGATGCATTGATATCCCTTTCGATTCTTGATTAAGATCGTTTTGTTGCTACTTTCTGTCTGGTTTCCTGGGACTAGAATGTAATTAAGCTGTATTCCTGTCTACCAGCATTCCTTGTTGATAAAATATTGGCCATTCCTCCTCCTCATCCTGCGGCTGGACATGACATCCGTACATGGGCGCATTCTGCTAATGGGTTCTTCTCTTGTGCATCTGCTTTGTCACAGGTCATTGTTCCTTTTGGTGATTCGGTAACTCTGCCATGGATACAGGTTTGGCGTATACAGACAAGGGAACACATCAAGTTATTTATCTGGCGGGTGCTCCATAGGGCGCGCTGGACAAATCAGGAGCGCTATAGGCGGGGCATATCCCAATTTCCAGATTGCAGTCGGTGCCCAGCTCATGAAACCATCCTACACATATTAAGGGATTGTACCAGAAGTAGGCAACTTTGGTTATCTCTAACATTTCCCATCCCCTATCCTATCTTTGCTACTATGAATTGCAGGGATTGGATACTGGACAACATTTCTCCAACTAAGCATCCTCAAGATTGGTGTGCGCTCTTTGCTTCAACTTGCTGGAAGTTGTGGACCACCCGAAATGAGGAAGTTTTTCCATCTAAAACTGTATCTAACCATAGTTTAAGCTCGTCTATGCAGGCTTATTTCTGCGAAGCTCAAAGCGCATTACAGATGGACAGACAGATGAGGAGCACACTTCGCCCAATTCCACGGCTTGCAGTTAACAATCTCACTCCTGCCCAAACCCAAAATGAGACAGCAACACTTGCATTTGAGGAGAACACTTATCTTTCGATAGATGCTGCGATTGTTCGCAGCACCGGAGTTGCTGCTTGTGGAGGGTTTTTGTGCAACTCTTTAGGTGAATGGCTCTCATGTTTCACTATCAAGATTGGCTCATGTTCAGTAGTTACAGCTCAATTTTGGGCCTTGTTCTATGGACCGACCATGGCCATCCCTTACAAACGGGGTAAACTGATAATCCAATCGGATAGTGTCACGGCTATTGGCTTACTGGCGGGTCAGTATGTTAACTTGATGTCAGCAAGTTTCGTACAGCTTCTGCATCGAAAGATGACTTCATTTGATGCATATGAACTTAAGCATGTGCCTCGGAGTGCAAATGGGCGGGCTGATCAGCTTGCCAAGGCTGGACTCTCAAATGTTTCACGACATCTATTTGTATTCTTTCAAACACCATTTGGGGCGGAAGTGGCGATTGGCCCACCTAATCTTTTAATTGATCCTTCAAGTGTAGTAACCTGGGACACACAATTAGAACTTCATGCAGTTCAAAGCAGACCAAACCAGGCTTTACCTTGTGGAGCTTCAGCCTTGCCTATTTCATTGGCAAGACGACTTTGTGATACTAGATTTCAGTTTGATACCCCGTGATCATTTTAGTAGCATGATCGGTGTACTTGCATTGGGTCTCCCTTTATATTAAAAAAAAAAAAAAACACCCCACGACCCCAACTACCCACCCTACCCGTTGCCACTTACTCCACTGAAACCAACATATCAGGATTTTGTCTATATATACTGAATCCTTTTTTTCTCTTCAACATCACCTAACAGTTATCTGCAAACAATGGAGCTTCTCCTTGCAACCATTCTGCTTTCCTTTGTGATTCATCGTGTTCCCGTAGAAGCTGCCGCCGGTTCAATCGGCATCAACTACGGCCGCATCGCCGATAACCTGCCATCCCCGCCGCAGGTGGTGCAGCTCCTCAAGATGCATGGCGTCACAAAAGTCAAGCTATTCGACACAGATTCCGCCGTCTTCTCTGCCTTCTCCGGATCCGGAATCTCCCTCACTGTCGCAATGCCTAACGAGCAACTCGCCGCCGCCGCCGCGAGCGCTTCATACACCGACAGTTGGATTCAATCGAACATCCTGCCGTACCACCCGAACACCGCGATCGAGGCCATTGCCGTGGGAAATGAAGTCTTCGTCGCCCCGAACAACCTGACGCCGTCGCTCGTCCCCGCCATGGAAAACGTCTATCAATCGCTGGTGAAATACGGCGTCGCTCCTTCGATCAAAGTGTCTTCGCCGATTGCCTTGAGTGCTCTGCAGTCGTCGTACCCGTCCTCCGCCGGCGCTTTCAAATCGGAGCTGATCGAGCCAGTGATTAAGCCGATGCTGGATTTCCTTAATCGATCCGGATCTTATCTCATGGTGAATTCCTATCCGTTCTTCGCCTACACTGCAAATACCGACACAATTTCGCTGGATTACGCTTTGCTCAATAGCAACAGCTCCGGTAATACAGATCCGAACAACGGCCTGGTTTACAGGAGCTTATTCGACGCCCAATTGGACGCGGTTTATGCGGCGATGTCAGCCGCCGGTTTCGACGGCGTCGGAATCGTCGTATCCGAAACCGGATGGCCGTCGAAGGGGGACGAGAACGAGGTAGGAGCAGGGGTGGACAACGCAGCCGCTTACAACGGAAATCTGGTGAGGCGTGTACTCGCCGGAGGTGGTACGCCACTCCGTCCCAGCAAGACGGTCGATGCCTACCTATTCGCGCTCTTCAACGAGGATCAGAAGCCCGGCCCGACGTCGGAGAGGAATTACGGTCTCTTCTACCCGAACGAGGAGAGGGTCTACTCCATCCCTCTCAGCGAGGCGGAGCTGTCCGGAGCAGCGGCGAATATGAGCGAGAGCAAGAGACAGACATCGGCTGGTGCGCCGCGCGGCTCCGCCGCTGGGCGGACGTGGTGCGTGGCGAGTGGGAACGCGGGGAGGGAGAAGTTGCAGGAAGGTTTGGATTACGCCTGCGGGAGTGGGGGGGCCGACTGCCGTCCGATACAGATTGGTGCCACGTGTTACGATCCCAACACGCTGGAGGCGCACTCATCGTTCGCATTCAATAGCTATTACCAAATGAATGATCGGAAGAGTGGGACCTGTGATTTTGGTGGGGCCGCACACGTCGTCACCCAGGCACCCAGTAAGCATATTTTTCTGAATTTTTTTATTTAATTTTATTTCTTTTTTTTCGTATTTATTCTAAATCGCTTGTTTTTTTGTCTTTGCCTTTATAACAGAATTTGGCAGTTGCGAGTTGCCGGCGTCTAAATGGGGAGATCACGGCGTTAGGTGATTGACGCTAGATATTTGGAGGAGAAATCGCTATTTATACTTTTTTTGTAGCCTTGATTTTTTGGGTTTACAATTTTTACTTTCTACTTTCTATAGTAAATATTTTCACCACATTTAATTTGATAAATACGGTGTCAATGATGGATTGTCTAGTGGTTCAAAGAGTGATAATTACACTCAAAAGTAATGGATTCAAATTTCCTTAGCGACATGAGTCTGTCATATATGGTTTGCCAAATATGGCTTACCTCGCTATCGTAATTTACAGGCTATTGTAGTAGTACATTAAATTTACCTACTTCAATATGATTTCCTACTTTATCAAAAAAATTTGATAAATACGGTAGTTGGCCCACAAACACTTAACCCCATAGATTCACACCTAATTTAGGGTATGTATGGAATATAAACAGATTCACCATAGCAATAATTGAACAAATGAATTTAGTTTAGTGTTAATATTCGTTTTCCAAATTGGTGTCATTGACAAAAAGCTTATATAACGAAAAAGTCTAATGCTCCCGTAATTTTTAAATCTTAATGAATAACTATTAATCCTATGAAAATAGTTTTTGTATAAAACCCACACATATATAAAATGGCATTCATTTTTTTTAGAATACATATGAGGCTAGAAAAAAAAGATAAAAACATATGGAGCTTTATTTACAGAAACACCCTTCATGGAGGGTCAAAATAGAACGAACTTTCGGTCACTCCTCGGTGCTCAACGGCCTAAGCCATATGGTCTTCTCTTGGAGGAGTAGCAGCTGGGTGGATTGAGGAAGAATTTCGCATAGAAATTGAGCTTGAGATCTGAGAGTTCGCAAGGGCCGCTCGAGCTGGAGGTAGACTCAATTATGAAGAAGCAGAAGACATCACACTCTCCAGTATTGGGATGGAAAATTCTGCTTGATGCATTACTGGAGTATAGTCGCTAAGCCAAAAGGCTGATTTTGCGAGTAAGCCGACCGACACATTCTCCAATCGCACGATAAAATGAAAAAGGAGGTTTGTCTGGCCCTGCAATTGAGAAGAGATACGACGAATCAAGGGCTCGGCAATGTTGTTCTTTGTTCGCCCCAGAAGTAAGTTCAATGCTTATGCACAATCCGTCATGATTTTCACATTTTGGATACCTAGACGTTTGATTCAAGTGAACCCGTGCCAGAGTGCCCATAATTCAGCAATAACGATTGAGCATACCCTTGTTTTCCCAAAGTAACCACATATCCATTTTGCAGATGAATCGCGAAGGATGACTCCGAAGGTGGCAAGAGAAGAATCACAGTGGACCGCAGCATCAGTATACAGTAAAAAATCAGTATTTCATATAGATGTGACTTGGAGTATATTGAGCTGATGTGATAGTCCTTCCATTGCCTTCGATTTGATCGATTGTTCGAAGTGTAAACTAGCAAGTGCTTTGAGGGTCTGTCTGACGACGGCTTGCATTATTGATGCAATTGCTTGAGTAGTGTGGCTTTTTCCTTGAAAAATTGTTTCATTTCAAGTAAACCATAGCTACCAACATGAAATAGAGAACACCACCTGAAAATCTGGAGAAACATGAGAGCAATCTATGTTCTGAAAAACCAGTCATCCAGAGCATTTAAACTCCAGAAGTCAATAGGAAAAATAAGCCTTAGCGAGTGCCAAACTTTCTTGCTACGATGGCAGTCGCGCAACAGATGAAGTGTTGTTTCGGACTGGTCACAGAAGGTGCATCTGTCGGAGGGTGAGATTTTCCTACGGCGACGTTCGGAGTTGGTCCAGAGACCATTCCTCATCGCCTTCCACAGGAAGGTTTTAACATTTTTCTGCACTCTCAAAGACCATATTAGATCCCAATTTTTAGTCACTGGGTTCAAAGGGTGGGAGCTTAATAGTTCGTAAAGAGAGTTAACCGAAAACTTCCCGTTGGAGTTGAGGCGCCACATTAGAGTGTCACTGCCAGCTTCCCTTTGAGGCGGTAAGGTGTCCATAATGGAGTGAATGAGGGTAAAGGGAAGCCGGTTGGTGAGTTTCACTAGGTCCCATTCCTCTTCAGGTGTTACAAAATCTGCGACACATGAGGAAAGATTCGGTGATGTAAGAGGAAGTAAAGAGTGGGGTGCGAGTGTGTGAGAGAAATTTCCCCATGCGTCTGTCCAGAATTGGGCCGTGAGTCCATCCGTACCCAGTCTTAACAGTTTCTATCAGACCTCGGATGGCCTTCCACATTCTTAAACCCGAAGTTGGAGAGTACATGTTAAGTAGAGCATGGCATTGGCAACCATACTAAGCCTCAAATACACGGATCCAAATTCGTTTGTGTTGCAAGGGGTGGCTTGAGATGAGCTGCCATACAAGCTTTCAGATTAAAGCTTTGTTGGTGTCACGGCTTTTGCGAAGGCTCAAGCCTCCAAAACTTTTTGGTTGACAGTAGTCTTCCCAGTTTAAGGACGAAGGTTTCCTGTTGCATTCATCTCCACCTCAAAGAAAAGTCCGGATGACTTTATCCATGTCATCACAAGCACTCATGGGTAAGACTGCTGTTTGCATCATGTAATCTGGCATTGCACTAAGCACAGCTTTGCTGAGAAGCACTCTACCTGCCAAAGAGATACGGTGGGAACCCCACTTCCTGGTGTAGTCCTGCAGCTTGATAAGTTGCGATTCATAGGTTGAAGTTGAGACCCTCCCATGGATCAAGGGAACACCAAGGTAGATGCCAAGGTCGTCTACTCATCTTATACCCAAAATATCTTCCACCTCCCCGAATATTTCGAGTGAAACAGCGGGAGAAGTCCACATAACAGATTTACTCGCATTCATGGTTTGCCCGGAGTAGAGTAGAAATTCCTGCAATACTGCCAGAATTACTCTTGCTTGCTCCCCCGAGCATTCGGAAAACAAAATTAAGTCATCAACAAAAATTAGATGTGATAAAGGGAGTTTGGATCTATTGATCGTTAGGGATTTCCAGCATCCAGCCACAGTACCTAGATCAATCACTTGAGTGAGTCTCTCCATGCATAAGATGAAAAGGTAAGGTGATATGGGATCACCCTAAAGAACACCTCTTCTGGGGTAGAATACCGGACCGCGGAGGCCTTACCAACATACTTGGGTGGGGCTGGTTTTCAAGGAGGAGGAGATGACATTAGTAAACTGTGTAGGGAGACCAATATCCATCAGAGTGTCACAGACAAAGGACCATTCAAGCTTGTCGAAAGCTTTTGTTAAATCAATCTTTATTATCATGAATCCAGATTTCCTTTTTGAGGATCTCATGGAGTGGAGTGCTTCAGCGATACTGTTATCAGAAATGTTGCTCCCCTTAACGAAGTTGGATTGGTTCTCTGATATTAAGATTGGCAGGATCAGCTTCAAACAATTAGCAACAACTTTTGAGATGAGCTTGGTGCTTATATTTATCAGTGTGATGGGCCTAAAATGCTCAATGCGTCCAGGTTTCGTTAGCTTGGGCACCAGTGATACCATTCCTTAGTTTATCTCCTGCGGCACAACACCAGTGTCATAAACTTGAGCAACGAAACTCATGATGGATTCTGAAATGACCTCCCAATTAGATTGAAAGAAGCCACTAGTGTAACCATCAGGGCTGGAAGCTTTATCAGGATCCATACTAAATAAAGACACCTTAATTTCCAGCGGGAAGATCTCCTGGTTGAGGGAGGGGAGTTGTTGGGAGGAGAGGGGAATGAAATGCCCTCTGATAGGGTATTTGCCAAGGCTGCTTGCTGAAGGTGCCGAGGGTGTGCAGAATATCTTTTCAAAACAGCAGTCGCATTTTCCAGTAGTTTAGTTTTATCAGCACACCATGAACCATCTTCTAGTTGGATGACTCTAGTATTCACCCTCTTGCGACGGCTCATGAATCTCGTGTGAAAGATTCATGATTTTTTGTTCCCTTGCAGGATCCATGAGCTTCTTTGATTCTGCTTCAGAAGTATTTCCTCTTCGGTTACTACGATTTTGGAATCGCCTCTGATCGTTGCCTCCAGGTTGTACAAGTACGGTGAGGGGTTGCTTGCGATGGCTTGTTGCAAACCACTGAGCCGACTAGTGAGCTGGCATTTTTTACGATAGACATCTCCAAAGACATCAAATTTCCAGGATTCCAGTTTATGGCAGAGCTCAGCTAAGGCCTCGGCCAAGGAAAGATCCATGTGCCAGTTTTCCTTGAACCTAGAGGGCCATGCATTATGAGTTGTCCACATATTCATAAATCGGAAGGTTGATGGATGTAATGGATCCAATCCCACCGTGTTAATGTGTACCATCAGAGGGAAGTGACTTGAAGCCACTCGGGGTAGATGACATACGCTTTAGGAGGAGATGCTGACAGCGAGTAGTTCGTTCCTGAGAGCCCAGTCAAGCCTTTCATGGTAAGTGCCTCGCGACCATGTGAATTTGGAACAAGTAAACTCCAGCGGTTCCACTTCAGCATAGGACTTCCAGTTCCTGAATTGAGCAGAACCATTGGATGATCTGCCATTCAGCTTGTCATCTGAGGAGAGGAAAGAGTTAAAGTCTCCCATAGTTAGCCATGGTAGTGTCACAGTATCCGCTATAGTGGTTAATTATGGCCACAGTGTTCGCAAATGCTTGGGTTAGGGCTACCGTAGACAATGGTGACATTGAGATGAAGGATATCACGAAAGTGAACTGAGAGGTGTATATATTGCCAGGTATGGGACATGACTTCAACAGCCACCTCTTCTCTCCATAGTGCCCAGATTCCTCCGGGGAAGCCATAGGCTTCAATGCAAAAGAAATGTTCAAATCATGGACCCAGACTGCTAATGATGTTGTCCGCATCGGGTCCACTAATACAGGACTCCAGCACAAACAACAAACTGGGATGATGAGAATTAATTAGGTCACGAAGTGCTGAAATAGTCTTATTATTCTTGACACCTTATGCATTCCAAAAGATGATGCGTAAAGCCATATTAAGTTGTAGGGGGTATGGCAGAAGAGTGGAGAAATCACTCGGAGCTGTCTGAGGAAGCATGATCCATGTCAAACTCCTTGTTAGCCATGGTATCAATGTGCGTGTCATTCAATGGCATTCTATGATCGATTTCCATATCTTCGAGATGAGCAAAGTTGTCAACGAGGTTAGTTATCGAAACCGAGGCCTCCTATTGTTGTCCCTCATCCATATCCTCACCCAGTTCCCTCGGATCAGGCGGGTCACCGAGCAAATGTTCTGGAGGTATATCCCGAGAGTTTCCAGATGTTGGGGGGGATGAGACCTGCAAGGAACTTTGTTTCTTCAGGTGGATACCTTTAGATTTGATTTGCTTGTACTCGAAGCGTGGAGCAGAGCAGTGAGAAGAGGTGAGATTGGCTTTAAGTACAGGGTGAGGAACACGTACAGAGACATGTGCTAGGCCAGCTTCAGTCGACGGGAGAAGGCTTTCAATCTTACTTTCCAGAGTTGGTGATGGTGGGACAAAAAGTTTGGGTTGCAAATGTGTAATACTTCCTTGGGCTTCTTTAAAACGGGCCGCGAGGCTTAGTTTCCGTTTTCCCTTAATTTGACCCGTTGACTTCTGTTGGCCTTTAGATGATGATAGGCCAGATCCAGAGGGTGGAAGTGATGGGGTGGGAGCCTTAGTTGCAGCCTCCTAGAAGGTTAAAACAGAGAAACGACAAAAAGGTCAAGTGGACTTTGAGCGGGCTGGCCCTTGGGTTTTCGTATCACGTGCAGGCCGTCAGCCTTTTTTAGGAGCTATGAGGCAGGAGCCTGGTCTACTCATATCCTCGATAAGAGGGGACTGCCACCTG
>JAOYMZ010053433.1:0-13738 GCA_025802335.1 Pinguicula primuliflora | reverse complement strand
GAAGCTTTTTTTCTAATTTTTTAGGATTAGGCTATTGTAAAACTATGTAATCTTTACAACCATTATCAATAAAAGTATTCCTTTCGGGGCAACACATCTTTTTGCCGTGCAACCCAAAAGCGATCCTTGAGTAACCCAAAACCTAAGTATTACCCATGCGATGCAACATGTCCAATGCCCAGGAGATCACAAATCGATGTAGCCAAGGTATCATTTATATTCTTACTGAAGTAAATCCCTGATTTATCCAAGTTGATGCATTGTCCTGAGACCGATTCATAGATTTTAAGGGCATATGATAGGTACCGAGCTTCAGCGATGGTAACTTTGCGAAATAGCAGTGTGTCATCAGCAAAGATTAGGTGGGATACCCGAGGTGCACCAGGTGCAACCTAGATGCCATGGATATGGATACAATCGTGTAAATCCTGCAAAATAACAGAGAACAACTCCGAACATATGATGAAAGGATATGGCGATAATGGAACTCCCTGCCTAACCCCTCTTTAGGGAGACAATTGGCCAAACTAACGACCATTCAGTAAATGAGAATGATATAGAACTCAGGCAAGTAAACACAAGGGAGATAAATTGCTCAGGAAATGACATAGCCCGCATAACTGAAAAGAGAAGGGATCACTCAACTCTATCAAAAGCCTTAGACATGTCTAATTTAATTGACATAAGGGGTACCCAAGATCATGCATGAGTTTTCATGTGATGATGAGTTTCATACATTATCAAAATATTATCAGTAATTAACCTATCCTGAATAAATGCACATTGCGACTAAGAGAAGCTAGTCGGCAAAACAGGATGTAACCTATTTGCTAAAACTTTAGAGGCAATAGTATAAACTGTATTAGAGAGAGAGATAGGCCAAAACTGAGTAATTGATTCTGGATTTTTCACCTTTGAGATAAGCACAATATGAGTAAAATTAAGACGAGAATCCAGAGAATTATTTTGCAAGAAGTGTAGGACAGCAGAAGTCATGTCTTTACCAACAATGTGACAAAAGTTCTGGAAGAAAATTGGGGGCATACCATCGGGGCCTGGTGACTAAAAGGGATGCATCTCCTTTAGTACCTTTTTGACCTCTTGCTCTATAAATGAAATTTGAAGCTGCAAGCTTGCCATTGGACAAATTTGATGCCAGATTCTCTCCACCATAGATTTGATGGTGGATGAGTCAATATGTTCTGAGGTGAAAATGGACAGGAAGTATGAGAGGATGATACTTTCAATGTCGGTGTCAGTAGTTTGGAAGATGCCCAAGTCATTCTTTGGTCCCAAATTTGATTAATTTCTCACCGACGTGTAGCATGGGCATGAAAAATGTTATATTATGATCTCCTTTTCGATACCAGTATCGTTTTGCTCGTTGTTTCCATATGATAGACTCTTGATCAAGGAGGTTGTCTAATTTTTTCCTCAATTCTGCTAACTATAGGTGGGCTGCTGGAATGATTGGACCCTTCGATAAGCAAGCAAGCTCCCCTTTTGTTTCATCAATTTGCTTTCTGAGAGGTCCTGATTACTTGCTCCATCTCAATAGACCGACAACACAATTTGACATTTTCTCAACACTTGCTCAGTTCCATCTGTCCAATGATCCTCAATGATTTTGGCACAATCCTCTGTTTTGATCCATCAAGCGTCAAAATGGAACCGCTTTCGATGTCGATTAAGTTGATTTATATTGCAGTGATGTGACACCTGGATCCACAACAACTTATGATCTAAGGAAAACATATTAACGTGCTGGAATGAGTTCCACCACCGTCCCACACCATCCGCCAGCGATAACTCCGATTATCTTCACCAAATCACCTCACAAGTTCCGACAATGGGGAGCTGAACCACTCCCCGGCATTCTCTTCCACCTTCCTGTCGGTGTAATAGACACCCAAGAACTAGCCACCTAACTGTTAGAAAAGCTTAGTACACTAGTTAACCATGGCCCCCAACAAGGTCGCGTGTTCCCAGCGATCAATCCTGCTTGGTAAAGGGAAAGCATTAGATACCATAGAAAACCAAACTAGTAACCTTCCCTCTGACCTAGATCTGAATGCCCAGAGGAACGTGCATAGCGAGAAGGAAGCGACTGTTCAAGACAACGTTCTGGTTTACAGCAGACTTGGGACAAGAATACAACCAAGTGATAAGACTGCAGAGGGTGGAACGACATTCTTCGTCACCAACTTCCCCCCAGATCTGTTGCTGGAAGACCTGGAAGAGGTAATGGAGTTGCAAGGTGAGGTTAGTAATATTTCAATTGCATGCAAACTCTAAAAATCTGACTTGCCTTCGGATTTGCTGCCTTCGAAAATGTGGAAAATCTGCGCATTTTGGAAATAAAATTGAACAATCTATGGATTGGAAGTTATCGACTGAGAGCTAATATTGTGCGCTACACCAAGGCTCAACAACCCACTCGCATCGAACAACCGAGATATGTTGTAAGGCAGAATTCCCAAAGAACAGATAAAACCTATAAACAGATGCTTAGGGGTGAATCAAGCACCGCAAATCAAAGAGCTGAGGTTGTGGTTGTAGGGCAGCAGAAGGACAGAAATGCAGACACAATCACGCATGAATGGCACCAAGTCAACCGTAAGAAAGGATATCGAAAAGCTACAAACTTGGTGGAGAAGAGACATACACTCCCAGATAAAAAAAACTGCCATATTGCCAAAATTGCTGGCTGTTAGACGTGATAAAGACCTGGTTTTCAAAACGGAGACCAAAGATTTGCAATGGCTAAGATTCAGTAGGATATGTGAACTAAAATAGATGTTTGGGTGGAAAACTCTACAGAGAGAACTGAAAAAAGGAGTTACAAAAATATTCGAGTGAGCCCACTAGGAAATGGAACAGTGTTACTGTGGGAAGAGGAAGGTAGTGAGCTATCGGCACTGATGAGTATGGATACGGAATGGTTACAAAATTAGGTTACCAAGATCACAGATTGGACATCTCACGGCCCTTGTACTCAAAGAATGCGCTGGGTTAAGATCTATGGATTGCACATTGTAATCTAGAACCTCAACATTTTGCAAGCGATAGGCATGAAACTGGGAACGGTACAAGAGATAGCTCAAAAATCCATTGAAAAAGAAGATCTGGAGGCAGCAGAAATCCTAATCCAAACTGAAAGGAATAGAAAAATTTCAGGCCAACTATGGATATCTATAGATGGAAAGAACTACAATCTTACTGTAATAGAGATTGATAGGGAGCCAATAGAACTGTACCAAGAGATGGAGGATTTAGATTGGAACTGCAACACGAGCTTAGAGGAGGATTCTGGAGCAGACACTGGTAATGAGGAAGATGTATCAAGCGAGAATGATATGTGGTCAGACGATGAGGCGCTGGAAGAAGGAGAGCTAGGACACCTTGCCAAGAATGGAAAACCCACAAGCTACTATCATACGGAAAACCCAGTTGAACCAAACAAAGAAGAGTATCCTGGTCTAGAAAAGGAAGAGCTAATCTCAAAGCATATAAAGCAGACTACATTCCAGGCAGATGACACAACCCTACAAGGAAAATTCTGGGACAGTGTGGAACAAAATGAGGCTGAAAAAATCGACTTGGTAGAACCTAGCCAAGAGATTGATAGTGGGAATGAGAAAAGACAAATTGACAAGGTCACAGAGTCCAGGGCTGAATCAGATGATAGAGAGGACAAACTGAGAACTAGCCAAGAGACTGATAGTGGGAATGAGAGGAGTACAACTGCCCAGTAGAAATAACATCATTGAGGAAACGCAGGAGAAGGCCGCAAAGAGAGAAACTGAATGGATAGAAAAAAATCAATAGGAAATGCAAAACCTGTACTATGACTGTCTGCAGTACGATAAGCTGGACAAGACACGCGAAATTAATGAGCAAATGGATATAGTGCCGAGGAACAAAAATCAGCAGAAAGTGAAGCAATGTCACACTGTGCAATCAAGGAAGTGGGAACAAAAGAAGGAATGATCAAACCAGACAAAGGAGTACACAAACAAAGAAAGATGACTGCACAAAAGGAGCTAAACAATAAGTTACGAGTAGAATGGACAGGCATACTGGAAAAAGAAACTAAAAATGAGAAAAAGGAAAATGAAGGGACAGACGGTATGACCTCCATCACCGACAGCAACATCATAGCAAGCAACTCGAGACATATCTGACATGAAGTTGAATCTGCCTTACAAGTGGGCAAAGCAATTGGAATTGAACATCAAACCACAGATGAACAGGTCATTGAAAGGTTAGCTGACATGGAGAATAGAGATCATGAGGACACAATGGAAAAACAACAGAAAAAGAAAGAGAAGAGAAAACAGAAATAGAAAATCAATGTATCTCACTACATATACCGTTCGCGGATTGGGAGGAAGAGGAAGACGTGGAAGTATAAGAAAAATCCTTCTTAAGCATAAAGTGGATTTTGTCAGCCTCCAAGAAACAAAGATGGAATCAATCTCTCGCAGGATAGTAGAGGAAATATGGTATGAGGATAAATTTGACTGGGCTTATACTGGGTCAGCAGGGGCATATGGAGGGCAGTTATGCATATGGAACCCGAATAAATTCAAAAGAGAGGAAATCTGGGGAGAGGAAGGGATGTTAGTGTTGAAGATAGTGGCTGAACGTGACCAATAAGTCACTAACCGCTGGAAGAGACTTTGTCCAAAGAAGACCAATTCCTTTGCTGTTCTGTTTTTATTCTGTTTTGCTTTTAATTCAGTCATTCAGTTTAGATTAGAGTTGTGACAGTGATCATGGGAAAGTGGCTGTAGTTGAGGAGTCTATTCCACAATAATAGTGCAAGTCTGTTATCTTCCATGTAAGGCTATTTATAGCCACACTTTCATTCAATAAACTTGAAATTCTCGTGTCATTACATACCAAAACACAAACTATACACTTCATTTCCAACATCTGGTATCGGAGTCAGAGCTTGTGTATCATTCATCAGAACACAAGATGACTAATTCTGGTTTTGTTCAGCCCTCAATTCCCAAATTTGATGGTCAATATGACCATTGGAGTATGTTAATGGAAAACTTCCTAAGATCTAAGGAATACTGGGGACTGATCGAGTTTGGGATAAGTGCAGGAGCAGACGAATCCAAACTGGAGAAAACGAGTGATGATCTCAAATTGAAGGATCTCAAGGAAAAAAATTACCTGTTCCAGGCAATAGACAGGTCAATTCTTGAGACCATCCTTCGAAAGGACACAGCAAAGGATATCTGGGATTCACTCAAGCAGAAATTTCAAGGGACATCTCGAGTGAAAAGAGCTCAACTGCAAGCTCTAAGAAGGGAGTTTGAGGTGTTGCATATGGTGAATGACGAAACAGTCAATGACTACTTTGCCAGGACATTAACCATCGTGAACAAAATGAAGGCCCATGGAGAGAAAATCGAAGAGATCATTGTGATTGAGAAAATCCTCCGTTCACTGTCTCCACGGTTTGATTATGTGGTATGTTCTATTGAATAATCTAATGATCTTGATAAGTTGTCTATTGATGAGCTTCAAAGCAGTTTGCTGGTCCATGAGCAAAGGATCTGCAGACATAACCATGAAGAGCAAGCACTACAAGCACAGACAAGGAGAAGCTATGGACGAGGTGATGGCAGAGGTAGAGGAAGAGATGGTCGTGGTAGAGGAAGATCAAACTTGAGCAGATCTGCCATTGAGTGTTATAAATGTCACGCTCTTGGACACTTTCAATGGGAATGTCCAAGAGCAGAGAACAATCCGAGGGAATCAAGAGCCTGTTCTCGGAATGCAAGGAAGAAATGTTGCTTATGGCACTAATGGAACCTCATAATCTGAACACTGTTGATCAGGTATGGTACATTGATTCTGGATGCAGCAATCATATGTGTGGAAACAGGGATACTTTTTATGTTCTGGACAGCAACTTTACTGATGCTGTCAAGCTTGGCAACAATACAAGCTTACGGGTTGAGGGAAAAGGCAAGGTCAAGTTCAATGTTAAAGGCCTCACTCATATAATATCTGATGTGTTCTTTATCCCTCAACTTCAAAACAATCTTCTAAGTGTTGGTCAGTTACAAGGGAAAGGACTTGGAGTGCTATTCAAGGATAATATGCGCAGGGTGTATCATGATCAGAAAGGACTCATCTTTGAGACAAGCATGAGTGCTAATCGCATGTACTCAATCTTGGCTGTTCCTGCTGCTGTTTCACCTACTGAAACGACACATTGCCTTACTACTCAGACGATGGATCAAAGCACTATATGGCATCATCGCTTCACTTGGACTGATACACTCAGACGGTTGTGGTCCAATTACTCCTGTTTTTAACGGTAACAAATGGTATGTTCTCACTTTTACTGATGATTTCAGCAGGAAAACATGGGGATATCTATTATCTGCTAAGTCCGAGACTTTTGATCAATTCTTGATCTTCAAAGCCAAAGTAGAGAAGGAATTGGCTGCTGCATACGAGCACTGAGAACAGATTGCGGGGGAGAATTCACTAGCAGCAAGTTCATCACTTTCTGTGCAGATCAAGGCATTAACAAACAAGTCACAGCAGCTTTCTCTCCACAGCAAAATAAGATTGCTTAAAGGAAGAACCGTACTATCATGAATCTAGTACGCAGCATGCTCTCAGTTAAGAAAGTCTCACACACTTCCTGGCCTGAAGCAGTCATGTGGGCTATTCATGTCTTAAATAGAAGTCCAACTGCAGCAGTTCGTGATAAAACTCCAGAAGAAGCATGAAGTAATCACAAGCCATCGGTGGAACATTTCAGGATCTTTGGCTGCCTCGCACATGTGCATGTACCAGATTGCAAAAGAATGAAGCTTGAAGGGAAAAGTATCACATGTGTGCTGCTTGGAATAAGTTCTGACTCCAAGACCTATCGTCCATAGGATCAAGTGGCCAAAAAACTGATCACCAGCCGAGATGTGATCTTTGAGGAGGATCAAGCATGGAACTGGGAAGTTGATTCAACCACTCACGCAGCAGAACTTGATTGGAGTGATACAATGGAGGAATACAACTCAAAGGAGGAAGCTGAGTCTCCTGAGTCTAGCTGTGATCACACTAACCCTGGTTGTGATGCAGGTCATAATGAAGGTGCTGATGAGGAAAACTGTGACCAAACAGAAGTAGAAAATGAGGCAGAACACCAACATACATGCCCACAGAGAACCAGGCGACAACCATTCTGGCTAAATGATTATGAGACAGGAGAAGACTACATTGATGAGGAGAGACAAATGGCTCTCTACTTGGAAGGTGATCCTCTAACTTTCGACATGGCTTGCAAAAGTGGAAAGTGGAGAACTGCCATGGATCAGGAAATGGCTTCAATTGAAAAAAACAACACCTGGGAACTCACTACCCTTCCTAACGATGTCACGGCAATGGGGGTTAAATGGATCTACAAAACAAAACTCAGAGAAGATGGCAGCATTGACAAGCACAAAACACGACTTGTTGCAAAAGGGTATTGCCAAAAGGAATGCATCGATTTCTCTGAGATATTTGCCCCTGTTGCAAGGTTAGACACTGTTCGACTTATTATTGCCTTAGCTTCTCAGAAATCCTGGACTATATATCAGTTGGATGTCAAATCCGCATTCTTGCACGATCACTTGAATGAGCAGGTACATGTTGAGCAGCCTCCTGGTTATGTGATTCCAGGGTCTGAACACAAGGTATATCGGTTGAATAAGGCCCTATACGGCCTTAAGCAAGAACCACGCGCATGGTACAGCAGGATAGAATCATACTTTATGACAGCAGGATTTAAGAAGTGTCCATACGAGCACACATTGTTCCTCAAATCAGCAGGAAGCAGCTTTCTGCTGGTGTGTATCTATGTTGATGACCTGATCTACACTAGGAACAATGACAGCATGTTCCACGAGTTTTTGTCCTCCATGACAGCAAAATTTGACATGACAGACTTGGGAAGAATGCGTTAATTTTCTGGGAATTGAAGTTATGCAACAACCAGGAAGTATATTCATTAGTCAAATGAAGTATGCTCAAGATATTCTCAAACGATTCATGATGGAGGACTGTAATCCTGTACGGAATCCCACAGTATCAGGTCCTAAACTGGCCAAACATTCAGACGGGAAAGCTGTGCAAGAAACTGTCTACAAGTAGCTCGTAGGGTAAGCCATATAAGCCGATTCATGGACAAACCAATTGAGTCTCATCTCCTTGCTGCGAAGAGAATCCTAAGATATGTGAAGGGTACACTCAACTATGGAATATGCTATGCCAAAGGCCAAGATGGAAATCTGGTTGGATATATAGATTCGGATTATGCAGGTGACCTAGACGATAGAAAAAGCACATCAAGTTATGCATTCCTACTAAGTTCAGGAGCAATCTCTTGGTCCTCCAAGAAGCAGCCAGTGGTCACACTATCAACCACTGAAGCAGAATTTGTAGCAGCTACCACCACGACTTTCCAGTTAGTATGGCTACGAAGAATGTTCCAGATCCTCAAGAAAGAAAAGAAAACAGCCACCATTGTGTTCTGTGACAATGCTTCTACCATCAAGCTCTCCAAGAATCCAGTCATGCACGGATGCAGCAAACACATAGACATGTGATTTCACTTTCTAAGGGACATGGTTCATGATGAAGTGCTAGAACTAGTACACTGTTCTTCATCTCAACAGTTGGCTGACATTATTAAAAAACCTCTCAAGCTAGATTCATTTGTTAATCTCAGAAAGGGACTTGGTGTTTGCAGTGCGCCTAGAACAAACAGAAGTTAGTCCAGCTCAGGGAAGTGTGTTGAAGATAGTGGCTGAACGTGACCAATAAGTCACTAACCGGTGGAAGAGACTTTGTCCAAAGAAGACCGGTTCCTTTGCTGTTCTGTTTTTATTCTGTTTTGCTTTTAATTCAGTCTTTCAGTTCAGATTATAGTCGTGACAGTGATCATGGGAAAGTGGCTGTAGTTGAGGAGTCTATTCCACAACAATAGCACAAGTCTGTTATCTTCCATGTAAGGCTATTTATAGCCACACTTTCATTCAATAAACTTGAAGTTCTCGTGTCATTACATACCAAAACACAAACTATACACTTCGTTTCCAACAGTTAGGCATTAGAGGCTACTGGCTCCAAGAAACCACACTGACCAACATAATAAACATCTATGGACCAGCTGAGTTGAATAAAAAGCAAGCGCAGTGGGACAATCTGAGGGTAAAGTACAGAGGTAAGGAAATGGAAAAGTGGTGTGTCATGGGGGATTTCAATGCAGTTTTAAAAGCCTCAGAGAGAAAAGGAAGAAGAGGACAAAGAAGCAACCCAGAAATCCAAAGTTTCCAGACACTGCTGGATGACATGCACTTATATCATATGCCCATGACTAGACGAAAATACACATGGTATGTCTCTTCATTGAAACAAATGAGCCGGATTGACAGGTTTTTGATCAATCATGTGTGGATGAGGTTAAGAGGGAACTGGATTCAGACAGGACCGGAAAAAGATGACTCTGACCATGTGCCAGTGAGCTTGCAAGACAACTCTATCAACTGGGGCCCAAAGCCCACATGCGTACTACATAGCTAGCTGGAAATGGAGAATTACAATGATATGGTGACAGAATACTAGAGAAACAAAGAAGTGGAAGGTTACCAAAGCTTTAGGATGAAAGAAAAAATGAAAGGTCTGAGGCTGCAGATAAATGATTGGAATAAAAATCAGAATATCTGTATACAGGCTCAACTGATGCAGAAAAGGAGAGATCTAGACGACCTGCACCTACAGGCAGAAACACAAACAACACTGACACATATAGATACTCAATTGCAGTTATTGAGAGGAGACATTGCAAACCTGAAGAAACAAGAGACACAACTCTGGGCCCAGAAATCAGGGTTGAAATGGCTACGAGAAGGAGACGCCAATACTGAATTTTTCCATACTATGGTACTGAGAAATAGAAAAACATCCCACATACCTGGAGTATGTGAAAACGGAGAATGGATCAATGACGTGTACAAAGTAAAAGACTGCTTCAGAATACATTTCCAAAACAGATTTACTGAGCAAGAAAATCAAAGACCATCAATAGCAGGGGTGCCATTCAATGTACTCGCAGAATCAGAACAAAGCAGACCGGTGATTCAGTTCACAGATTGGAAATTCAGCAGGCATTAGCAAACTGCGACAGCAACAAGAGCCCAGGCCCTGATGGCATCAACTTCAAGTTCATGAAACACTTCCACCAGATTATGAAAGATGACATCCTACAACTGTTTGCTGAATTCTATGACAGAGGAAGGATAGTAAGAGGGGGAAATGCAGCACACATCATATTGATAGCCAAAAAAGACTCACCAATGAAAGTGGAGGACTATAGACTCATCACCCTGATTGGAGCTACATATAAGCTTCTGGCAAAGGTCCTAGCCATGAGACTGAGTAGAGTGTTGGATGGTATAATATCACAGAAACAGTTTGCGTTTGTTGGAACTCGACAAATTATGGACGAGGTGTTAATCGCAAATGAAGCACTAAGTGAGGTGAAAAGGAGAGGAATTCCTACAGTCATGTTCAAGATAGATTTTGAAAAAGCATTTGACATGCTCAATTGGATCTATTTGGACAGTGTAGCTCAAAAAATTGGGATCCCGGATAAGTTCTGCAAATGGATAAGAGTGTGCCTAGAATCTGCATCAACTTCTGTGCTAGTAAATGGCAGCCATACAGATGAATTCACACCCACGTGGGGAATTAGACAAGGCCACCCACTATCCCACTTCCTGTTTATCATAGCTGCAGAGGGACTATCCCAAATGATCAAGAGGGCTACTAACATGAAACTCTTCAAAACTATGGTGGTGGGAAAGGACAAGATTGAGGTCACACACCTCCAATTCACAGACGACACAGTGATGTTTGGACAAACATCATGGCAAACGTTGAGATGTTTTGAAGGGATCCTCAGGAATTTTGAAATGACCTCCGGACTCAAAATCAACTTCAACAAGAGCAGTCTCACTGGTATACACGTTGTAGAGGAGAATTTGGCATAAATGACGAGATATATGAACTGTAAGATGAGCAAACCCCCCCTGCAATATCTGGGACTACCAATAGGCGCTCAGGCAAAAAGATGCAAGACATGGGACCCGATTGTTGAGAAATACAACAAGAGATTTATGACATGGAAAAACAAAAACATCTGAGTAGGAGGAAGAGTTGTGGCAGTGAATGCTGTTCTCACAGTGCTTCCTGTTTACTACCTCAACTTCCTAAGGGCACCTAGGACCACCATCAACACCCTAGAAAAGAAAACCAGAAACTATTTATGGAAGACAACACCACAAAATAGGAAAATACGCTGGATTGCTTGGAACAAAATCGCACACACAAAAAAAGAAGGGGGCCTTAGAATCCGTCAGCTCGAACCATTTAACAAGATTTTACTTGGTAAATGGGGGAGTAGGATACTAACCGGAAAGAATGAATTGTGGTTGCAGGTACTAAGATCCATATATGGCTGCAAGGGAAGACTCACATGTGGTACATTGGAAGAACTAAGACAAGAGGATCCAGGAACAAGCAGAACACGAGGCAGAAGAAGAGGAAGACCCTCAAAATCTAACTGGTGGAATGAACTGAACCAGACACTAGAGGAGGAATGGTTCCGCACAAACTGGTCCAGAAAAGTAGGAAATGGGAAAAACATAAGATTCTGGGAAGAAAAGTGGCTTGGAGAAGCAGAGCTAAAGCAGAAATACAACCGGCTCTATCACAAATCAAGAAACAGAAACCAGCCAATACACAACTTTGGTAACTGGACAAATGAGGCATGGGAATGGAAATTTCACTAGAAACGACCTCTAGATGAATGGGAGCAAGATTACCTACGACAACTAACAGAGGAGCTCAGTAACATTACAATACATAGGTATCAAGAAGATACTTGGAAATGGACACCCAGTGCATACGTACAGTACACCGTCAAGCAGGCATACACAGAAATTCAAAACCTGCTGCCCAAACCATTTCAACCGGAGCTTAGCAAGGAACTTCAAAAGGTATGGCAGAAATACACTCCAAAGATGGTATCCATCTTCATCAGGAGATTAAAACAGAACGGATTACCAACTCGGGTGAATTTGAAACGAAAAAAGATAATCTCGGAGGAGGAGGCCATACCCTGCATTCTATGTGAAAATCACACGGAGATAGCGGAACACATATTCCAGGACTGCACATTCTCGATTGAGGTGTGGAAACAAATCACTGCGTGGCTAGACATCCCCTCGCCGACAAACAGGGCCCCATTGGAAGAGGAATTCAGAAACCTCAAACCGGGTGGAATCGACAAACAGGGCATGGATCTCAATATGGTCAGCAACGATATGGTTGATATGGAGCAAAAGAAATCGCAAACATTTTGCCCAAGAAAATTGCTGCATAGAAAAAACACTCGAAGACCTTCAATTCACCTTATGGAAATGGTACAAGGCAAAGGCCCCCAGACAAGCATTTGTGCACTCGATCGCAAGCTGGATGTTCGACCCCATAGTCTGCTTGCGCGATTTGTAATTGTCGTGGCCCTGATGATCGGAAATTAGACGAAATGTAAATATGTAAAAATTAAAGATTTTAAATAAAATATTTTGCTAATAAAAAAACATGCTGGAATGAGTTAGAGGAGAAGTCAGTTCGCCAATGAGAGTTGCACAGACTGCGATCAAGACAGGCCCTATTTGTGAAAGATGCCATGGTTAATCTGCTCTATGTGTATGTAGATCCCACAAAACACATATCATAGAGTCCATTATGGGTGATGGCTTTTCGAACATCGTGTATTTGTCGGTCAGGCCTTGGATTAAAACTCTGGAACTCAGAAGGGTCTAGTACCTCATTGAAATCACCAAAACAAAGCCATGCTATGTCATCATTCTCCTTCCGCAATCGAAATCGATCCCAAGGGGCAAGTCGTAGTGAGGTGTCCAACTTGCCATGGTACCATTTCAATCGTACACGAGATTCTGATAACACCACATGTGAGTCGATATGATTCGTCGAGAACCTTCGAATGGTAACATCCAAATCCTTACGCCAAAGTAAGGCAAGACCCCCTGATCGCGCTACTGCATCAACAACAAGCAATGCATATCAACTATGTATTTCAAAATTGTCAATTGATTGAGCGCAAACCTTAGTCTCTGACAGAAAAATCAGAGAGGATGACTTTGAGAAGCGAGAGACCTCACGTAGCTCTTGAATTGTTCGATGGTTCCCAAGCCACCGACAATTTCAACTAAAAATACACACGATGATCGGCAAGACTAGGGAACATTCCTAGTCTCTGCTGTTGGAGGTATAATGTCGGAAGTAGTGACTGCATGGGTAGATCCTTGCATTTGGACCTTCTGTAATCGAATAGGGGTTTGATCAACTCCACCATCCCCCAGTTCAGTGATGGATAACTTTCATTTCCTGGGTAAGGGTGGGGAGGGAGATGTGGGATGTAAAGTTGCATGGGTGCGGCTAGTGAATTTTCTTCGGGGGTGAGTTAGGGTAATATCAAGGGTGCTGATGCAAAAGGAATATCAAAAACTTGATGGGACGTATGTAACGTCACACTAATGTGCAAGTATACACAGTCGTATAAGTAATACCTTACGGGAAGTAAGGGTCATATCCACAGGGAGTAGTCCTAAACATGCTCAATCTACGACTCGACTAA
>JAOYMZ010053432.1:0-29780 GCA_025802335.1 Pinguicula primuliflora | reverse complement strand
TTTTTAAGAACTTGCACAAAACACCACACATTCTAAAAATAAGAACAAGTAGAAGAAGAAGTAGTAGAAGAAGTACAGGAAGTAGCATAAGAACCTTTGCGCAAAACAAGGCTTTAATTTATTTTAAATAATAGCATGTGTACATATGGTATTGTGTACCAATTAAATTTTTGTGGTCCTAAGCACAATAACACATGTTCATGTGTTATTTGTTGCTACAAATTAAGTCATTTTTAAGTATATGTAAAATTATTGATTTTATTATTATTATATTTTTCATGTCAATTGTATCATTTTGTAGTCATCCGTGGATCATTCGATCATGGGTTTTCCGTTTCCGATGCACGGTAACGGTGAAATGGGTTTCGTATGGGCCGGCCAAAATCGTGCTAGGCTTAGTAATGTTAGATACATTCAATTAAAAAAAAGCCCAAATAAAAAGCAAACCGTGAAATGAAAATACCAAGAAAATGGCTTGTCGTTTACTGAAGAGAACGGGGTCGCGAGCTTTGGCTTATCTGCAATCGCTGTCTTCATGTCGGGAGGCTCAGAATTCTTCGATCAGTGGGCACTATCGAGAGATTTCATTTGCTGGTGATTCTGCATCTTTGCTACGTTCAAAGTTATTTTGCTCTCGCCGTCTGTCTTCTCTGAGAGAAGAGGCTCTCGGCCCCGCAGCAATCGATTGCCGGTGAGTTCTCGAACTTTGTTTTTTCTGAACGAATGAATGGGTAATTTGCTTTTTTTGCGAAATGAAAAATTATTTTGATTCGGCTTCTTAATTTATCATTTTTTAATATATTCCTTGAAAGAGATTAATCTTTTGCTAAAACGCTGGAAAGATCAGTTTATTTTTCCCGTTTGTGGTGCGGAAATCGGCTCTGTGTATTTGATAGTACACTATTTTGTTGGTGGTGAAAATCACATTGATTGTGGATGTTGCCTGTACTAATAATCGCACAGCTCGGCGCTGCAGGAAGATGAGTATAACAGCTTGGCTAATTCCACCATCCACGATCTTCTAGAGAAGCTCGAGGTAATTATCTTTCAATGATTGAGATTTATCATAGTTGAATGAATAAGAAAGGAATACGTCTCATTCCAGTCCTTCAGCGTATTATCAGCTCAGTTTATTTGGAAACAACCTCAAACCTGATATATATGAACCTTCTTGCGATTGGTTCTCGAACAAGTATTTGCTTGTAGGAATGGACTTAGTGATGACCACGATAATCATCCAGAATGATATGCTGCTATGGATTGCATGCATTATAATCTAAGAGCATACTTGCAAATATATGATTTGTTTTATCTAGGATGATTTACAATTTTTCAGCGATACATAAATTTTTTTTTGTTTTTCTAAGCAGTAAATGATTTTGTTGCCGTACAGGAGTATGGGGACTCAGTGGAGATCGATGGATTCGATGTTGATTATGGGGTGAGCAGATATGTTTCCCCCATAACTGATGACTGTTTTAGCAAACATATTTCCAGAATTTTCAGTCCATGAGTTAGCTACTAATAAATACTACGTCTGGGCTTTGTACTTCAGAATGAGGTATTAACCTTGAAGCTTGGAGGCCTGGGAACATATGTGATAAACAAGCAAACACCAAATCGACAGATTTGGATGTCATCTCCTGTGAGGTAATTGCTTGCTCAGGCTCAATCTTATTGGACTTCAGTGGGATGATTGATGTCTTTAAACTTGATCTCGGTACCGAGTTTTGAGTATCTTGGGAATCACTGTGCCTCTATTGTTTTTGTGCAGTGGACCATCTCGGTTTGATTGGGATCATGCAACACAATCTTGGGTTTATCTGCGTACAAAAGCAATCCTGGGCAACGTTTTGGAAACTGAATTGGATAAGCTATGCGGGCACCCGATTACCCTTTCTTGATTTCAATCTGGGTTTCAATCCCTTGATCATGGCGCTAAACATCTCTGTTCAGCTCGAAAGTCTGAAACCCTTCTCTTGTAACTCTCCTGGACCTTCCTTATGGAAGCAAAATCAACTTGGTATGTGTATAAGTAGAAAAAAGTGTATCTTTCTTTCCTTGTTGCTTTCATTCAATTATTTTAGCTCCCCTGATACAGCTTAGTATCATAATGCAGTTTGATTCACAACATCAGAGTCAGAGATTAGATTACTGAACAACAACCTACACATCACCCACCACCACCCTTTGGGATTATATTGTGATGGGGACTAATGATGGATAACTGTAGATGGATGGGGAAGATTGCTGTCGAAAGTATATAAATCACAACCAATGGTTGTTGACTGGTAGACCGAGCAAGATAAATCACCGCCACTAATTTTCCAGCCATCCCATTAAATCATCAACACCTTCCACACCACAAAGAAAGATTTAATAATGTCGGCCCTACTTTGGTTTCGTCACATATCATCAACTCTTTAAATACACTCAACCCATGTCATGGATTCTTCTTTAGTGCACTAATTTCCCAAGATTGTAACTCTTTTTCTCTAGGCATGTGATCATGCTGCCCAATCCGCCACAGATGCGTATCTATCAATCAATGGGGGTTGTAGTTTTGTACCCTTGTTTTTAGGCACGAAATCATGAAACTTTTGAGGAGTGAAGGACAAGATTTTCTGTATTAGGAATAGAACAGGATAGATCAGACAGGTTTCCCTGGCCTTATTCCTGATTATGTTTCAATTAATTAATTAACCATGAATTGCATCGAAAATTTTGCCAGCGTACCAACTTTCTCATAAATTTTCCCTCTAGACTATAGGAGTAGCAATTTTTGCCAAATTACAATGGGAACTCTAATCCATTCATGAATAGAAATTGCGGTAGGTGCTTGCTTCTCTGCGCGTTTATTTAGTGGGTGTTTGCAACCTCTTCTAAAAAATAGTTTTTGGCTTTTGACAGTTGAAAAGTCAGTTTACAGTGTTTGCGAATTAAGCTTTTGTTGTTTGACTTTTGGCTTTTGCGGTGGAGAAGTCAAAAAAAGCCTAAAAGTCATAAGCATCTCTAGAGTTGCTTTTGGCAGTGAAATTTTTGTAAATATTTAAAATATTAAATTTAAGATATTTTGCAAATATTTTTAATTTTTTAATGAAAGTTCCTTTTTTCCAGAATATATTCTGAAAAACTACTTCTATATAAGCACAAGAACTTGCAAACATCCCCTTAGTACTACTACTAAACGGAAGTCTTGATAATCTCCAGCAAATCTTGCATTCCCTCAAACTTCAAATCTAATATATAGTTGCCTTCTGTTCTTTCCATATGAGCAGAGCATGGGAATAGTACGAGCAATATAAGTTTTGAAATGTGTGAAGTAAGCTCTGTTCGAGAAGGCGGTCGAGTAGGCCGCTTAGGCGCTTGAATGTCGCTCTCCACCTTGTCCGAGTTCCCGCTTAAGTCGCTTGTAAGTCCGCCTAGGCGGGCTCTGAGCAGCCTTTGACCGTCTAGAATCCTCCTAACACTTTCTCGAACGCTGGAAGTAAGACGTCACATACTGCCGTAATGATAGATACGTTACAGCGTATTGGCATAATTTAATAGTTCCAGTAATGGTTTTTAAAAATTGCCTCTAGATGGCCTAGCTCATGTTTATTTTTTGGAAGTAAATAATTCTATTGATCTCAAAATGTTGTACATGGTACAAACCAAGACTTGATAGCTACAGCTACTGTCCCATTACATCGCTCACATATAACGTTCACATATAAAGCTAACGAGTGAGATTCCTGTCAGCTATATACTGCAAAACTCATTGTTGAGTTAGGCGCCCTTAACCAATCTGATAGTGTACTTGTTGAAGGAGTTTTGCTATGAGCTTCCAAACAAAACTAGACCTCCAACTTGATGTGCTCACAGACATCGAAACACTTTTATCGTCAAAGTACACACTGTTTCTTTCTCGTCATATTTGTCATACCGTAGATATCCATATTGCTTTCCAAACGACAGAAGCCTCCTTTCCCGTTATTCTCTTCATATGTTCCGTCAGGTGCTCAATAGGGGTATGTTTGATAACGGGTTGTGCTCGAAGTCACTCATAAATCTCTTTCTAAATATCAACTGCTTGAGTACAATAAAAAAATAGATGCTGCACTGTTTCCACGATTTCTACATACCATACACATCTGTGGTGAGACACTGGCAAAGAGAAACCTCTTTTTAACAGATTATCCATAGTTGGAACTCGTTCTTGAAGTAGCTTCCATACAAAAAAGCTGAATTCTTTATGGGACAAGTTTGCACCATGCTTTGCTTAGCTCAGTAGCAGCAACAGTTTGTTCAGATGTAGGCTCATTTTGTGGTAGCACTAGTTTATAAGCAAAATAAGTAGTATAGTTACCCGCAACTTCAGCCCTCCAAGACCAATTGTCTGGTCCCTCAGTGCTATGTCTGTGTTGTTCCACGATGATTGACATATGCTCTAGTCGGTCCTTCTCCCAATCCCTCAAAACTAGTCTGAAATTTAGCTAGTCTGCCGCTAGTTTTGATTTCTCGAATATGAGCTCACATAAGAGCATGTTCTTGCTGAGACGGAGTCTATAAAGGTCCGCAGATGAGATTGCTAAACAGCCCTCGCCTGTCCAGTTAGTATGCCAAAACAACACTCGGGTTCCAGAGTTTGCTTTGATCTGTAGATTAGTCGCGAACCATGGAGCCATTTTTGCCTCCATCCAAATATCTAACCATAGCTTTGAAATGTTATCAGGGACTGTAACTAAATCAATATCAGCATATATGTCATTCAATCCGAGGTACTTTTTGCTTATGATTTGAACCCATAGGCTATCAGGCTCGGTTTTGAGTCACCACATCCACTTTGCCAACAAAAATGTGTTCATTCGTTGTATATCTCTCACTCCCAGATCTCCATAGTTCATTTCCATGCATATGTTTTCCATTTAACCCATTGAATAGGTCGAACACTTGATCTTGAGCTGTACCGTAAGAAATTCCTTAACAACTGCTGGATTTTATTAATCACAGACATTAGAGCTTTGAACAGAGACAGTTGATACGCCATCAAGCTCAACAGTAAAGATTTAAGAAGAGTTAATCATCCTGCTAAGTTTAAGAACTTGGTGTCCCACTGATCCATCTTAGTTTTCACCACATTTAATAGGGTGTCCCACATTCTGCCTCTTGCTGGATTGTCGCCTATAGGAAGTCCCAGATATATGAATGAGATTCTTCCTGTAGCACAGTGCAGACTTTTCGCATATTCATTCAAGATTGAGGTCTCTAAGTTCAGTCTATACATCTGGCTTTTCGAGTAATTAACAAATAAGCCTGAGATGAGCTCAAATGACTGTAGTATACAATATCATAAAGGCATTTCGCTCATTTCCTTCTCTGAATGTGAGATTTCTACATCACTTATCTTTGCACCTTTGAACAGACCGAGCTGTATAGCTTTATTAAACATCAATCCTAGCCCATCTGCGACTAATAGATATAACAGAGGTGAAAGGGGGCAACCTTGGTGCACTCCTCCGTTCATTTTAAAATTACCAGAACTATTTCCACTCATCACCACAACCACATTTGCAGAGGCTCTTCATCCAGCTCACCCATTTTCCAGCAAAGTCATAGTTTTCTAGCATTGCATAAAGAAAATCTTAGTTCATTATATCGAACGCTTTTGTAAAATCCAATTTAAAAAATATTAGAGGCATTTTATTCCTTTTATACGTATACAACACTTCATTGGAAGAGAGAATTTCATCCATGATTTTTTTTTCCTTTCATAAAATCAATTTGCTCTTTCCTTATGACCCTGGACAAGACTTTACTGTGGGCGGTAGATGACCTAGCCTAGCTGATGTTTTTTTTTTTTTTTGTAAGTAAGATATCTTTATTCATATGTGTATGTATTTACAAGTATATAGATCAACAGTTTTTAGTCTATCCTGGCATACACATGAGAATTTCTCTACTCCATTCCCCGTATCCAACAGACATGTCAATTTTTCTGAAGATTCGCAATTGAAGCCAACTCGCCACTTTGATCTGTTCCAGCTCTTCAGTCGCTTCAATTTCAATTTGACGAAAAACTCGAGCTTTTCTCTTTCGCCATATCCTCCAGACCAACAGTTGCCACAACAAATTCCAGAGTGATTTCGCCCACCTCGCTTGCTGCAGTGCGGAGAATTGCAGAGGAAGCTGCTCTACTGTAATCGGCCAGGACATCTGAAGACCTAGCCAATCCCATAAGACTTTCCACAGCTTCTGGGCCTCAGGGCAAAGGAGGAAAGTGTGCTCAACGGATTCCGTCTCCGATCGGCACATCAGGCAAAGTAAACTGGATAATTGTACCCCTCGTCTGCGTCCAGTGTCGGAATCCTGTTCTGTAAGAGCTTCCATGAAAACCTAGCCTAGCTGATGTACTTAGGCGGTCAATGTGAATGTCTAAATTGCATAGTCACTAACAACATTTGTCTGTTTTGGGACAGTACATGACATTTTAAATCAGTGTTTTTTTTTGTTTGGTTTTAAATCAGTGGTTATGATCAAGTAAAATCACATGGTCCATCCACTTCTGTAGAATGGAATCTCAAAAAACAGTACGAAGGCAAGTTTAAGCCACTAAACCAATTTTCCACCCTGACAGACCTTTGGATTAAATTTATCCCCAATCCATGTGGTTTAAGCTTCACTCCACCACACACTTTCCTCATTGTCAACCCCAACTACCCACGACATGACAGCCAAAAAATATTTTAATAAACAGATACAAAATATCTCCCATAATCCATTTGAATAACAAAATAAAATAAAATAAAAATCAGGACTGGAGATCGATGCCAATGTTCAGACCAATCACGGAAGACAACAAACGAGGTTCACTCGTTCAAGGAATAAATTCGTGTGATATTTAGATGGTGGGGAGAGTGACTGCGGTTGCGGACCAAGTCCATTATTTTAATTTATTATAGCATTGCTTGGAATGGGTAATGGGTTGATATCATAATCATATAGATAAGTTCATGTGTGTAGTCATGGGTGAATTGAGTTAAGTTAATCCGAGCAATTCAAACAAAACCGAATACGAATCGAAGCCAAACCCCATGTTACAAATTTGGAAGAAAATATAAATGCTTTTGGCCAAACGACTGTAAATTGAATTCTACTTCAAAAATTTTCAAGTTTTAATAGCACACCAGAGATCATAAACAAGACTTACATCCAGTGTTGGAGATAGTTTTTGACGGATCTTTAGATTTTACCCGATATTCAGACAAATTAAAGGACAATCTCCCGGACAGCCATCTTTCACATAACTTATATCACGTCTTTTAATATTCAAATAAGATTCAAATCCATGGAAGATCGATCATCTACGGCCAGGATGTAGCCCGCCCTAGACTCAGATGGACGGTCCTGTGCGGACTCCCCCATCTCCCCACCCTGAAATCTCGCCAGTAAATCCAGAATCCGTGGCGATCCACAAACATCTTCCCCTACGACCGCAGGCATTTTTCTCCTTGATGATGCCGCCCGGAAGTCGATCGTCGTATCTTCTTCCACCACCGTGCTCACCGGCAATGAACCGGAACCGCCTCGATCTTCCTGGTGTCGAAACAAAACCAAAACAAATCAGCACCGTCAGAATTGATTTTCAACCCCTTAACAAAAAAGAAAATTTGAAGAACAAGAAACAAAAAAAAAATCGTACGAAAGAATGACGATTTGGTGAACTACTCTCCGTCTTGCATCTCTTTCGGGAAACCGCCGTTTCGCCGCTTCTCACCGACTCACGGCTGCACGAAGTTGGACTGCTATTCGCCGCCAGCGGAGGAGACCACGGAACCACCTGATTCTCCTCCACGACCACCTCCTCACACTCTACACCTTCTCCAGCCGATTCCTCGTCGTCGCCGCCGCTTCCGCTGCCATCGGCGCAATGCTCGCAAATCAACACTGCCGTTTCCAGCTTCGCTCCCGCTGCGACCCACGGCGTCGGTGCCTGGCACGCGTGGCAGAGCAGGTTCCTCGAATGCCGCGCCACGAGGAAGTTTGCGGAGTGAACCCTAGTATCGCAGTCCCAGCACAGGGTCGCCTGATCCGATTCGCATCGTATCCTTGCCGTCCGTTTGCATAACTCGCAAAACTCCATTGGGAGCCACAAGCCACTTCAATTTCGCCTTCAATAATGAAAGTAATGGACCTGGAATGAAGAAAACGCTTTTCCCGTCTCTCGATGAAGATAACCGATTGAGAGAGAGAGAGAGAGAGGAGGGAGCGTGTAAGGAGAGGAAACGAAGGCCGCAAGTTCGTTTTAATTCATTCACCTCGCAGACAACTAAAGTAAAACAGAATCCAACCGAGTTTATTCATAAATACCTAAACTACCCTCGTCATCTATTTATGTTGAATAATGTTATTTATAAGGTAATTTACGAAGTGTGTTAAAGTTGAGAGTACATGTAGTATTATTCATTTATCTAAATGAGGTTTGCTATACCACAATAAAAATTGGAATAAGAAATACAAGAACAACACATGACAAGCATACCATTAGTTCACATGTTAGGCCACATTTAATGCTCATTCAATCAACTTCGGCCACTTTGTATTCTTATGTTTCTTGCCATCAATTTTTTTTGTGGTATAGATTTTTCCTATCTCAAGTCTCGGTTCTAGTGTTAGAAAATAAAGATATGCCACCTTCTAGGTCATTCTTCCAACAGTTACCATCATACTTTGTTTCCTAAATTTAGTTCTTTTCATGAGAGATATAATACTTGTGCTATGACTAAGATGCATCAGTCTTCTTTTTCGCCTAGTTCAACTTGTTCAGACTTTTCTTTTGACCTTATACATTCTGATGTTTTGGGATCCTCTCTTGTTGTTGGGGGCAATGGATTTAGATATTTTATATAATTTATTGATGATTGCACCGGATGTGTTGGGTATCTTTACCGCGAAATAAGTCTAATGTGTTAGATAATTTTTAACATTTTTATCGCATGATTCAAACTCAATTTGATAAGCCTATTAAGGTGTTGAGATCGGATAATGGTGGAGAATATATGAATTATGCATGTCCACATTTTGTTCCTCTCATGACCTTATACATCACACTACTTATCCTTATACACCTGAACAGAATGGAGTAGCTAAGAGGAATAATCATTTTTTACTTGAAATAACTCGGTCCCTTATGCTTGCGTCGGGGGTCCCTGCCCGAGTGCTCCGTGTTTGTTCATATTCCCAAAGAGAGTTATTTTAAACTTGATCCATATGCAGTCAAATGTGTGCTCATTGGGTATGGTGTGCATCAGAAGGGATATCGTTGTTATGATCGTCTCTCTAATCAGTCATTACTACAGTGCATTGTGATTTTTTTGGACATTGAGCATTTTTATAAGGAGACTAGTCCATCTCGTATTTAGGGGGAAAAGGAGTACGACCCACTCGATTATATTAGTCTATATCGTGATATGTCACAGGTCTCTACTCCAGCAGTGCCCCGCTTGACATAGTACAGTCTGGAGCCGAGCCTTGTTTGAATGATACCTCTCAATATGATCCCACTGTAAGTCCTGATGTTGAGATTACTTGTTTTCCTGATGATGTTGATGTTATTATTGAAGAACAGGTGAGTTTGACTCGTGTTCTTCCTCCTCGAAGTACTAGAGGTGTGGCTGCTAAGAAATATTGTGCTGATCATTTCCTAGTTTAAAACGATATCCTATTACTAATATGTTCAGTGGGAGGATGACCGAGTCTGCTAGAACATTCATAACCGCTTTGTATACTGAGAATACTACAAGGAGTGTTGAGGAGGCATTACAGGATACTGTATGGAAGGAAGTTATGGAGATATGAGTGCTCTGGAGAAGAACAAACCATGAAAGAAATGTTAGCTGCCTACGGGAAGGAAGCCAGTTCAGTGTAGATGGGTCTTTACGATCAAATGGAGAGCTGATGGTTCCGTTGAGCAGTACAAAGCGAGACTTGTGGCTAAAGGTTACACCCAAATATATGGTATAGACTATTCAGAGACATTTTCTCCAATGGCCAAGATTGGCACTATTCGTGTCCTATTCTTTTTTGCAGTGAAAAGGGAATGGCCTTTATATCTTTTTGATGTAAAGAATGCATTTCTACATGGAGATCTTGACGAAGAAGTCTATATGGAGCCACTACCAGATTTTTCTAAAGATTTTCAAAAGAGAGAGGGTTGTAGACTTAAAAAGGCATTGTATGGCCTGAAGCAATCTCCCAGAGCGTGGTATGGGTGCTTTACACTTGCAATGAAGAAATCTGGTTATATACAAAGTAATTCAAACCATACTCTATTTCTGAATAGGAGACAACAAGGTATTACTTGTCTGATCATATATGTTGATGATATGGTAATTATAGGAGATGATCAAGAGGAGATTGATGAGCTGAGGAGATGTTTATTCAAGGAGTTTGAGATGAAAGATCTTGGAAAGTTGAAGTATTTTTGAAGTATTTAAGTTATGAGGTCTCGGTATGGTATTTATATATCCCAAAAGAAATATGTTATAGATTTGTTAACTGAGATTGGAATGTTAGAGTGCAAGCTGGCAGACACTCCAATGGCGACAAACCACGGTCTCAAGATCATAGAAGGTGCCGAACTCTGTGATAGAGACAGGTACCAACATCTGGTAGGGAAGTTGATTTACTTGTCTCATACTAGACCAGACAGAGCATATACCGTTGGGGTTGTTAATCAGTTTATGCACAAACCTCAGAAAGATCACATGGATGCTGCCCTGAGGACTTTATGTTATCTCAAGGGATCGCTCGACACTAGAGTTCTTTTCTGGAAATATGGACATCCAAGGATAGATGCTTATACAGATGCTTATTGGACAGGGAGTCATGTGGATAGAAAATCCACAACTTGATACTTTACCTTTGTTGGAGGTAACTCGGTGACTTTGAGAAGTAAGAAGTAGAAAGTGGTGGCCCTATCAAGTGCTGAGGCAGAATTCAGGAGAATTGCAAGAGTTTTGACAGAGGTCTTGTGTTTGAGGAAATTATTGACAGAGTTAGGTTTTCCACCAGATCGTCATTGTCCAATCTGGTGTGACAACCGTACAGCTGTGCACATATCTGAGAATCCAGTGCAACATGACCGCACTAAGCACATTGAGGTTGATCGACATTTCTTTAAAGAAAAGTTGGAAAGCAAGATAATCAATCATCCATTTGTTTGATCTGAGGATTAGTTAGAAGACATTCTGACAAAGACTGTGGCTGGATGATCATTCAAGGATGTTTTGTGCGAATTGGGTGTTGGACATCCAACTATTCAACTTGAGAGGGAGTGTAAGAAAATAAAGATAAGAGGTTAAGGAAATAAATTATTTCCTTAATCTCTAACTTACCATGATCCCTTGATTGTGGGGATCATGGAATAGTGAGATAGTAGAATGAGAGAAGAACTCCTTGTCTATATAAACCTTGTAATTCACATTGATTCGATACTAGAAAAAATATTCCCCAAAGTTCTTTTCACAAGTTCTATCACCTAGACACCTAGGTAATGCATAATGTAATATTTGTTTAGTCACGATCAGAAAGTGATTTGGGTCAGTTGGAAATTTAACCTTACGAGAAATCTGTTTTTGAAAAGTAACATTAAGAAAAAAAATACAAGAGTAAATTCAATCTTTAAAAATAAATTAAAAATCGAATATATTTATTTTACCATAATAAGTGCTGGTATTAAACCTCACACTTAAGTAGTTACACTCATTCCCACCAACTTCAACTACCGTCACAGTTTTGCGGTCGCCGGACAATACAAATCAACAATTTTCTTTTATTCTTCTCCACTATAGGCTCAAATTTTCTGAAAACACATTCAAAGCGAGAGAGACAAAGAACATCTACAGGCACAACGTGAATATGACGGATCTAAGCCATGTTCCATTTTTGAAGTTGTGATTGATTTTGAATTCTACCTTATTTATGAACTTGATTATTTAGTTGTCGACAAGGGTCATGCATTTTTGTGTGATAATTTCAATTCCGTGGTCCGAACGCTTATTCTCTAGGTTAATCCAGTCGATTTGTAGTCAAGAATACAGGCCACAGCTTGTGTTCGATCACCCAATATCTTGGAGTCGTGATTATCGTGCTTGGTCGAGTAACTCGACCACTTGATTCTACATATTTATATTATATATACGCTGCTTTGTATTCTATTATTTGCAGATAAAGCTGACTTTATTTTATAAGATTGTAAATCTTGATGAAGTAAAGGATCATCCAAAGCTTAGAGGAACAGGCATCGATTGTAGTTTGAGAGCTGTTCAAATCGAGGAGAACATATTGTTCGCATCTTTATTAGATCTCCTTTACACCAGATATGGTCTTAATAGAGATACAATAGATTTAATTTTGCAGTACAATTCCAAAAGAAAGTTCTACCATGCAGAGTCTACCATTTTCTTGCGTGATAACAGCGATGTTGCGAGATTTTTAAGCCAATATGAGAATGAGGATTCAACGAGAAATACATTGGAAGTTATTTTGCGTCCTAATTGGGCGGCAAAATGCATGCAGACTGGCTCCATGATTATGCCAAGACATGAGTTCGTGACATTCGATGAGGCAACGTGTGAGACCAAAACTAACGGACTGGTTACATGCAAGCTCAACGTCAACGAGAAAAAAATCATGATGAATATTCAGGCTAATTCACCTTGTGTAGATGCATTTGCAGTAGTAAATGGATCCGACACGAGTTCACATAATCTTAACTCGTCGGCGCTGGACTACACAAGGGTGCATATTGAGGAAGAATGTTGCGGCATACATCCCCATATCGTTCCCATCAATGCACCCCTTTTTTCTCTCCCAAAGGTTCATGGCAAGAAGAGAGGAAAAATAATTTTTTTGCATTCTCCATCGGATGGCGAAGCAATAAAAAAGCACAAGAATCGCTGCCAGAAGTGTGTTATCCTCGGACACTATGCGAAGACATGGAAACGTGAACGTGTTGATAAGGAAAATGAAATTACAAGTGGATGGCGGGAATGAAGTGCTGCAGTTCGTATCATACATTGTCTAATTTTTCATTTGCATGCTAAACATTTAATTGGAACTTGAGAAGAATGATTCAGTAGTACTCATTTGCATGTTGTGGTCGGAAATTCATCAATCCTATCGATGTCGAATATTACGCGGTCTACGACTATGAGTAACATTATCTATAATGTCAGAAATGACCATTTACATAATCATGATCTATTTGTTAGCGTAATCATTGTCTATAATATACTTCAACACTTCTAATATTTTGGAGTCTCTCATTATTGCTAATATACACCTAGCCCAACTATCGATGTCGGGTATAATGCGGCCTACGAGTAAAGTAGGAACGTACATGGTGAACCTAGATACTGATTTTGGTCCCTATGGCTAGGGAGTAGGGGATGTCCACTTAGCCTTTTAACCACGTCTGACAGTAAGAGCGCGACCATACGTGGTAAATACGGATAACTCAGTCGGACCATAAAGTATTAAACAAATACAGCAATTAACAAGATCACAACACATCGTGGTTACCCCAGAAGAGACAATCGTGCTCCAACTATTCTGTAATAAGCACAACATCTGAGGTTCTATTCATGTCTGACGATAAGAACGCTACTATACATGGTAAATACAGATAGTGCAGTCAGGCCACAAATTTTAAACAAACACAGCGGCTGATAAGACGACAAACCATCGTGATTATCTCGGAAGAGAAAATACTCCAATTATCCTGTAATTAGCACAACATCTTAGATCTATCCACGTCTGATGGCAAGAGCGCGATTATACGTGATAAATACGGATAGCGCAGTCAAGCCATAAACTTATTAAACAAACACAATAACCGATAAGATTGCGAATCATCGTAGTTATCCTGAAATAGACATTTGTACTCCAACTATCCTCTGATAAGCACATCTGTAAATCTATTAACGTATGGTGGTAAGAGCGTGACTAAACATGGTATATTTTAGCCATACTTAAATATCCAGAATAGCATTGTCGAAACAAGTACATCAGTTGAGTTTCAAGGTGCGACTATACGTGGTAAACCTTGATAATACAGTCGGGCCCTACACTATTAATACTAAACAGCTACAATCCGTTAATCACCCTTAAATTCATAATTGTGGCATATATAATTCATCACTTTTACACACCTTAAATTTATTGTAACGCCTATCTAAAGGCTTGTTTTGTGCAAATTGTTTATGATTCTAATTGTGCTTATAAGTACCTTTTAAATTAAAATGAGTGTTTTGCGCAATAGAAGTACTAATACTTGTTCTTTATTTAGACTCTCTCTCTTCTTAAAAATAAGCACCTCATGAGTGCTTTTTTTCCTTCCTACAAATAAGCATGTCATTTTTGTAATAATATTCAAATATAAATATTTTCTATGACCAAATTAACCTTAATTAATATATTTTAATTAAATAGATGAAGGTTATTTTAGTCATCTAATTTTAAGTTTATTATTTATAATTAAAATAAAATTTTAATTGATTATTTTTAAGCACTTGCGCAAAATACTACATATTCTAAAAATAAGAAGAAGTAGCTGTACTTTTACGCAAAACATGCCTTAAACCGTGAGACGTACAATGTATGATTAATTCGTATCCAAGTCAAGTTGCTCTTACGAGAAATGTAATGAAGTCTCTTTATTTTCAATCTACTTGAAAACATTGTTCAATCCCACAAGTGCCTGAGCACCCTCTAAAAACTAATGTATCCACATGCACGTGTTGTCCACTCATGCTCACTTTGTGCAACAAGTAGAATAATTAGAGTTTTGTTATATATTCTATCCATAATTAAATATCCCGAATAGGCAAGTCGGAACGAATACTATAATCGAGTAACAAGGTGCGACTTTACGTGGTAAACAAACAAAATCCGTTAATTATTCCTAAATTCATAATTATGGTGTATAATTCATCACTTTACACATTTTAAATTTGTTATAACGCCTATCTAAACTGTTAGACGCACAATGTAAGATTGATCCATATTGGAATGTTGTCTCATACCGATTAGAGAAGCAATTATGAACTAACTTAAATAGGAATGTGGTGGTACAATCTATCACCTTGGGCTCAAAGTTTTAATGAGAGTAACCCACATCCACCTATTTAAGTTGGCCCACACACGCGCACCTGCGCACACGAGGCTTGAGCCCAAAGAGAGACGGGCCAGTTTTCTAACATGGTATCAGAGCGGGCGGTCTGAGGTCCGAGTTTGTTTCCGAAGAGGAGTTCGGAGTGTTGTACCCATGGGTGGAGGAGCCTATGGAGGTGTTTGGCCCAATGTTTGGGCATTGTGTTATCCAAATCCAACAGGATTTACCTAGTTGGACTTGAGGGGGAGTATTGTAATGTTGTCCCATACCGATTAGAAAAATAATTATGAACCAACTTAAATAGGAATGTGGTGGTACAATCTATCACCTTGGGCTCAAGGCTTTAATGAGAGTAACCCACATCCACCTATTTAAGTTGGCCCACACACACGTACCTGCGCACACGAGGCTCGAGCCGAAAGAGAGGCGGTCCGGTTTTCTAAAAATCCATATCCAAGACAATTTGCTCTTACGATGAATGTAATGAAGTCTCTTTATTTCCAATTTACTTGAAAAATTTATCTCCAATCCCAAAGGTACCTGAGTACCCTATAAAAACTAATGTATCCAAACGCATGTTTGTCCACTCATACTAACTTAGAATGGCAAGTAGATTAATTAGAGTTTTGTTATATATTTTAACCATAATTAAATATCCCGAATAGCCAAGTCGGAACGAACACTACAGTCGCCACAACTGCGATGCGCTCGTGGTTATTCTGGATGAGGCATTTGTGCTCCAACTACGTTGTATTAAGTACAGCATCCGGTGGTAAATCCAGACATCTCAGTCGGTCACCTAAACCCTAAACCTGGATATCTCAGTCAGCACGTGTATTCTTTTCATAGACTGTGCGTGTAGTCATTTCATAATCTGCGCGTGTTACGTCTTTTCATTAACAGAGCAAGTCTTTTGATATTCTGTTGTGATGTTGAACAGCTAGAACGATGCATGTATAATCCTATTAATAGATGTAACAACAACAAGAAACCTACTCCTCATTCATTCATAACATGGTTGTCAACTTCACTTTCTTCTCTAATTCTGTCCGTGCCAGAATAAGGCACACCATATTATGTGTTATTATCTTTATCCCGGAGGACAAACCAGCAATCTTCTACCATTTAACCTCCCACTTTTACAAGTGAAGTAGTACTGGTATTTCTTCCGGGATAATGTGAGTTGCAATCACCACAAATAATTACCCTTCAAATAGATGCAGTATCGTTCTTTTACCCCCTAATTTACTTGCACACTGTCGAATTTGTTTCGCTGGAACTCTTCGAGCAATTTTACCAAGTTTTTTATCCACTTGGTAGACACTCAAAAACAAGAAGGTTTTACAAGTTCGACCAACTTTCTTAGGCAGCTTCTGTCGGGACAAACACACTTCAGTCGACCATTCGTATTCCAACTATCAATTAATAAGCGCAACATTCGAGGAGACTGCATTAAATCAAAGATTACACGTGCCTTTTCAATGACTATGTGTTTTTTCAAAGTTTACGTCCTTTCAGGTATAATGAATGGAAAACAACAAGATACCACATTCTTGACGTAACTAATTACCCTTCAAATAGATGCAACAACAATACGAAATCCATCCTTATCCACAACATAGTTGTCAACATCGCTTCCTTCTCCAGTTCCGTTCCCAACTCTACCAGAATAAGTTTAAGTGATGCTGGTGTATCTTCCGACATAAAGAGAGCCAAAATCTTTGTATAAATTTGTCAGCACATCATTAGTTCATACTCCATATGATGATGATTCGTATAGTATATCCAATATAAACTGGCTGGTCTGTCTTCCGGGATAAAGAGAGTTGCCTTCTATATACATGTTTGTCAACATAATATAGTTCCCCAATATGTATATCTTTCCCATCCTTAGAACCCAACTGATTTCACCTACAAGGTGTAACAAGATGGCAACGCAACTTAAAATTGGGATACACAAATCTTCCAAATTGATTACGATTATTATTATAGTTTTTTGTGTCATTTACCAATGTATGAAACAACTCTTTCAACTTTTTTGCGATTATATTTGTAACTAATAGTTGACTTTATATTATTAATAAAATTGATAAAATGATTGATATAATTTATTTTATTTTAATTATTATTTTCTGTTTAGGAGATTTAGTTCAACAACATTCAATCAAATTATCAAATTCAGAACCCGGATGTTCATTCATTTCTAACCCGAATTCACGAGTCAAAATAAGCACAGCGGTCAGTGAGGACCGCATGCCTAACAAAGTCAAAATGATAGTGTGGACCCTATGTCAGTCGATATTTTGCGAATGAACCAAAATAATTAATAACGTTTCTGAGACCTGGTTGCGGTGACCATGGCAGTATCCACGATAAACAACATCTCTACGAATCGCGAATGGCAGAGAGATGACTTTCATTTCATATCAATCCATTCTTTCAGAACCCGAATAGTACATTCATTTATAACAAATCATTCGTTCGCCCTGATGATGGTGCACCTTTTTATTCAGTGTTAAGTAGTGAGCGTTTATAATTTTTATGCGTCGTTTCATGTTCTGAGATACTGGGATGGATTGGATTTGAAAGGATAACAATCAATTCCCATCGAGTTGACTGTGACTATATGTGTATGCCTATCGAATTCACCACGACTGAATTAAAATCATATGTGTGGACTGTATGCCTGTCGAGGACACTTCGACTGTATGAGATAGATGGGTCAAGGCCTTCGTGAAGGTTCTCTTCAATTGCTTCAGCATTGTGGTGGTATCCACGACGAACGACATCTGCACGTATTGTTGGATGACTTCGATTGCTTTAGCATCATCTTTGACTATTCCATTGATGCATTCACGCACGACATAGGCAACTATTTGGCCTAACACATTAACGTTCATCAAACGGTGGTTGATGTCACAGCGAATGGCAGAGTTAGTGAGAAATTTCATTTCGAAAATCAAAACAATCCATTCGTTCAGAATCTGGTAGTGCATTCGTTCCGAACTTAATTGTACATTCGTTCCGAACCCGATATTACATTCGATCTGAACCTGGATAGTTGAGACTAGTGAACCAAATTATCAGTAACATTCTAGACAAGATTCTTCCCATTTAATTTCCACAAGTAACCCAGATACGATTATCCTGGTGACTATGGTGGCGTATCGTTAGACGAGACAGACGAACTACAATGCTGATCGACATCATCTTTCACTTTTCCATTGAAGCATTCGCACAAGACAGCTATTCGGCCCAACACGTTAACTTCTATTATTTGGTGATTGATGTCTCGGCGTATGGCTTGCACTCCACAAAATTCGGCTTGAAGGACAAAGTTAGATACAATGTCAATGAATTCGATTGTCCCGGTCACCCGGCGAAGTTTAGAGGCAGAAGTAGCAAAGTTGGGTGATAAGCTCCAAAATACGGTGACAATTCGAGCTGCATTAGTGGCGTCGAGGTTATCCAAACTGAACATGTCGGGCCATACTGGGCTATGGTCTTCAGCGGTTAAAAAGTCAAAGGCGACGGTTGCCACAACAAGGTCGTTGTGTGCGGCATCGAGGGCGGCATTGAATGCAAAATCACCTTAGGTATTTTCAGCAATGTTGCATAGGGCGACGAGGTGTGCGGCTTCGGGGGCAAAGACGGTTGCAAAGATGACGATGGCACGGAAGTCGATGAATGAGACGACAATAAGGTCGGAGGCTATCACGGTAAGGGCGATAACAGAATTGGCTAAGGCTGCGACGGTGGCATCAATAATTTGAATTTTTAAACTCTGGGTTTTTCCCCGTCGGAGATGATACAGTAAAAAATCTTCTGGCTGTTGACTTGATAAGAATGGATTAAAATAGTTTAGTATTTTATTTATTTTCTAGTAATGCCTTTTAAGTAAAAGAACAATAAAAGTAATTCAAAAATGAAATAGAAGGTTAAATTTCGAATTAGGATTTTCGCGGAGGGTATTCACTCAATATATCCGAAGTGATTTACATTCATGATTAGTGAAAATTATATTAAAAAGTGAGGACTTTATTTTCTAAAATCATTTTTAAAATAATATCAAGAAATCTTTAATTATGATTTTAAAAAATGGTAATTAGGTTCTTATCATATCATCTTAATTAACAAATCATAGTTGATAAATGATCCACCTTTATAAAGTATATAATCCTAAACTTATCTAATATTTTTCTATATAATTATGTATGACCAATGATGTTAACAATTATTATTGTGATTGAAGCACTTAGGATCAACACAGCACTAGCTTCGCCGAGACCTAATTTTTGCATTGACGGACTCTCAGGCAGGGGCGGCTATGATGGCTACCAATTTTGCTAACCTTCAACCTCTACCCAACAAATCCTACCTTGCCATACTGAATTCCTCTTCCCCTGTTCCTTTGCTCATGGACATGGAATGAACGGAGGTTCGGAATCGTAAATCAACGACAGTGGCAATTATGAGATATCGTCAGTTATCATCGTTTATTGATAAGCGATCCTCTACAACATCTATCTATGTCGCCAATCTTCATCCAGCTTGGACGAGGAAGGAAAGTGGCCGTATTTTAGCGAATACGGGCCGGTGAGAGATATATTTGCCCTTCCCAAGATGGAGACTCCGGGCAAAAGGTTTGGTTTTGTGAGATTTGCCCAGACAGTAGAATCTAAGGAGATAATACGAAAGCTGAATGGAAGCGTAGTCGCCACCTGCAAACTGTATGCAAATATTACAAGGTCGATATGGGAAGTAGCGGCTGCCCGAACAAGCAAGGATATGGCAGGTATGATTGACAAGTCAGGAATGGTCCAATTGTTGAGCGAATTGCAGAACCAGTAAACGTGCTTAAATTTACACTAAAGTTGTAGGATACAATGTGGTTTGAGTCATGTCTAGTTGGGCGCCCATCTCCGATATTAGACTTGACAAATATAATGAATATCAAGATAGCTGAAGGCTACAAAGGGAGTGGAATAGTTAAATTGGAAGGTGGAGAGGTATTGGTAAGACTGGAAATGCCACAAGAGAGGATGAAATTGATGGCTGACTGCAAAACTGCAGAAAAGCTGTGCTTGCATAACCTCAGACCATGGAGATTGGTTGACGAAAAATTAATTCGTCCGCCTAGGCTTAAAATAAAATGTACATGCTTGCACTGTTAGACGAAAGACTTCTTCAATTCGGTGGTCGCGGAGTTGGGAACAGTGCTGAGAATTGATGATAAAACATTGCAGCAGGCTGACATGCAGTTTTCTAGGTTACACATATTAACGAATGAAGATGGAATTGTGCAGCGAATGCTAAAAATTGATACCAGATCTGAGATATTTAATATCTGGGCAGAGAAAGAGCCGGCATGAGTTAAAAAAAGCGAATGGCCATGAATTGGGTGGAAATGTGCGTGTATGGAGGAGATTGGCATTAGAGATGCGGAGATTTTGGATGCACAATTGACAAAGGGAAACACCACAAATGATGGTGTACAATGCGAGGATGAGACATTGATGAGTGTGGAGATTGTAAGTGCAGACATTGGTCAAGACGTGAAGGGGAAGGAGGATGCTTCGTCAATTGAAAAGGAGAAGGCTGATTTTCGAGGTCCTGTGCAGATTGGACGAGATATTGGAGAATGAGAGATAAGTCAAAATACGACATTTTTTGTAGACAGGAATTGTGGGAAGGTCGATTTTGCCCGAGAAAGGAATATTCGACCCTGAAGAAGGCCGGTAGAAGCAAGACAAAGCTTAAAATGGGCAGGACTTTAAATAATTCTATACCATTTTGGCCTGCGGACCCAAATGAGAGCTATGTAGCAGAACTCCTTCATAAGATGAATGCACATGAATGTCGAAAGTTCAGAATGAAGAAGAGGCGGTAGAAGAGGCGTCAATGTTCATCGCAAATATTACAAGTAAATGAGAATACAAGCACGTGTGCTCCGGAGTCAAATTATTCGAACGTTGTGTTGGAGAAAGCCTGACAAACAATGTTCCTCGCAAATGCGCTTGGGGTAACATTATCAGATAAATACATGGACTCTATTGTTCAAATGGAGCATAGAGATAGACAAAATCAAACATAGATGACTACTTGCTAGTGTTGTAGTGCGGGATAGCTCGAAATAGCATCTTTATACATTACATAGTTTTCAACAATAAAACAATTACCTACCAAAAAAATTAAGATCAACACATTCGTTTTATAATGTTTGGGATCCAGATCATACCAATTGTCAACATTTCATTGTACATACATAATTAAAGAAAAATTTTAGTGCACAATCCTTACAAAAAATTGTGCACGAATGTATACCTAATAGTTGTGTAGGCTGTAGTCTAACTTACTCTATATAATTATATATAACCAGGTAAAAAATTAAAATCTTATATATATATAAATAAAGTAGTGCAAATAATTTACCTAAAATAAACCCTAAATTTTGAATCACAAAAGTAAAATATGTGATATATATATATATGCGCAAAAATTTGGAAACAAATTATAGATTTTATCGACGATTTTAATGGGGCAGAATTTTTGTGTGTTAATTTAGTAATTTACCCCACGGTTGTTATTGAGGGCAGAATGGGAAATTCGTACGCTTTGATTTTGAATGGCCCGGACGACATCGTACGATGGAGGCGGTGAACGGTGACTGATCATGCCAAGTGGCAGGAAATAAGGGGGCGGCCATGGGGTCCCGTGCCACTTTAATTGGGTGCACCGCAGACGAGAGGATTTAGATCGGGGCGATAAATGACATGGCATTGAAAGTTCGTACGATGACGTGGATGAATCTGGACCCCAGACTCCAAGAGCCCATGGTGCCCACGTGATGCGCACATGTAGTACTTGGTGGCTACTTTGGCTTGGGACCTCATTATTTATAAACAAGGATATCCTAACAAACTTTCTTAGAAGAGAAAAGGATTCGAAGTACATTAATCTCACATATTTGTAAAGGTGAAATGTTAGCCTTAATTAATTTTGTATAAAAAATTAAGCAAATACAAAAAAAATGACGTCGTTATGTGCTATAAATTGTGTGTGTTTTAAACAAAACGGATTATTCACTAATTTTGTATAGAAAATTAAGTAAGGCTAATATTCGTCATTGTAATGACACTACACTTAGGAGACATATAGTTATTATATTTTGATTCTAGTGAAAAAGCCGATACTTTGATTTAACTAGTGAAAGATTGAATAACAATCAAAAGTGATACTTATTCTAAAATTGACATAGAATGAATTCCCGTTGTGCCATTATTAACCTCACCACAATTCCCTTTTTTTTTCCGTTGGTAGATGCTAGGTAATCAAAAGTTTTTAATCAGAAAAGTGTGGTCACCTAAAAATATACTGTATTTTTTTTATTAAACACCCTTTTCTTACAAAACTCTAAATTTGAATAAATCTTAAATATTAAATTTTATTAAAAAATATTAATTAATATTACAGTGAATTTGGTGCCAAACACTAAAATCATAAATATTAAACCCTAAACTAAAAATCTTAACTTTATTTACAATAAATGATAAACTTTGAAAAAACGACATGCAGATTAAAGCATAAACGGTTGCAATATAAGTCACAATGAACACTTCCCTCATTAAAACCATTAATCATCAAGAATAATGAGAAAAGTTATGGTGATTGATACATATAATGAGTAAGGGGATTGTAAAAAAGCATTGAACCCTGGATTGCAAGCGTCTTCATATTTTCTCCATTTGGGTTGGGGTCGACTGTCACCTTTGATGTTCCATAATTTTTGCTTTTCCGAACCGCAGTAACTCTTTTATGAGCCTCTTGTAGGGTATATGGATGTAGAACTCTCCTCTTCCACATACATACTTCATAGCCTCATGGCATAGATCATTTTCACGAATAATTTGCGAATCTCAGATTCAGGCATGGATGCTTCACTTCACCCGAGGTCTTTGCATTTCTTTTCCACCTCTTGTGAACATAGTCAGAAGGGAGCATAAGCAGCTTTTTTTTGTCCCTGAATATTGTGAGTACATGTGGACAAATGATACCCACATAATCGAACATTCAACATCTCAAACGCATTAAATTTGAATTTAAGAATGTGGGATTTGTGCTCGTCACCAAATTTTGCAACTCGATATGTTGTTAATGTGCCAGAGCCATCAACAGCAGTTGCAGGATAGACAAGAGTCTCAACCAGTTCATCACCTAGACATTTTAAGAAAATCTTCCTAGTGTATAGATCAGATCAGCAGTTTGTTTTCCATGGGATGGGGATGATGTCCCAGTCCTGAGGGACACTGGCATGATATTAATAATGTATCAAAGTCATCCTCCTCGTGACTGCCCGCCCTTTCATCTTGATCTTGATATTGTTCAACCAACAACTGTATTGTAATTTGTATGTTGGTCAAATTATACAAAAGACCATCCAAGAATAATGAACCTAAGGTGGCAGGCAATTACACACTCCAGCACCCATAATTTCCCAAAAAATATGACCCAACCCTCACCTCAGCTAAACAGGGAGGGAACCCGCTGCCGCTGGTCACGGATACTGTACAAAGACCAGAGCCATTCAGCTTCATCAACAACACACTTGTTCGACTCAAAGTCAAAACAAGGATTTGTCTGAAATACACTACGCATCTTCTTCTCATGTGTCTGTATAATCCTGGGAAACAATGCACATTGCACAACCAAAGAGGGCAGGCTGACCATGGTGATTCATGCCAGTGAAAGTGACGAATGGCATCTTGGAACGGATGGTTCTATTCTATACGATGTATCAATTCTAACAGTGTCCTCCAACTCGAAACAGTTGTAATTCGCCTGCGAACTCAAATACGCCCCAAAAATCGTTCCCACAAAGCTCATTATCATCCTCAGATGCATAAAAGAAGCTGGGATTCGCACCCTGCAACCGTTTCAGATAGTCGTGCAGATATTGAATCCCTGACCCGAGACTCCTGTGCCCATCATTGCTATTATTTATTCAGTCTGCGTAATCTAACAACAAGGTAACAGAGATATCCTAAAAGGTTCTGATTAATGAATGGGGCGATTGGCCGGAAATTTAGAGCCAAAATTGATCCTTAAATCCCAAACGATCAGTAAATCAAACAAACAAACAATTCACCCATTGCAAATACTGCAAATTTCTTGCTCCCACCGACATAAGCATATGATCAATCACTGGAAATCACCAAACACTCAGAAACGAACACAACTCACACTATAATTACCAAAAAAATAAAAACACGCTAGCAAAAGATCAGAGGAAACCTGAAAAATTACAAGTACATGGTAATTAACAGAAGGCTCGAAACTGAAATCAAATCAGTGCTGGTGCAAAGTCATCTTGAAACTGTTAAAGGAAAATAGTTTTAAATAATTTCCCCATACCTAAAATTAGTTTAATCCATTTAATCCACGAGTTGGCCTACTAATTGAAGTCTGAAATTTAAGTCTCCAAAAACGAATGAAATCTCAGTTCGATGCATGAATCCCATGGATTAGTCGGGTCAAAAATGATTCCACGTACCATAATTATCCCAAAAAAAAGTTACATAATCCATCTATATATTTAATTATTGGTACATGAATAAAAAATAAGAGAAATTGCATTGCTAAAAGAATAAATTTTCTCCATTTTTTGCCTTATTTTAAGCTGTATCAGGGCGGGCGATCTATGCTCCGAAAGTATTTTCGGGAAAAGTCCCGGGTATTGAACCTAAGGATGGGCCCAATTTTGGGCATTATTTCAGGAGATCTTGATGATTATTTTTGAGGTCCTCCGTCCTCGTAATTGTTTTCGGGAAAATCCAGAGTATTGATCCTATGATGGGGATTGATCCAATTGTTCATTATTCGTGTGGTAGTCAGACAAGGTTTAACTAGTTGGACTTGAGGGAGAGTGTCAGAATGTCTTATACTAATTTCACACATAATATCAACCAACTTAAGTAGAAATGTAGCGCTATAATCTATCACTTTAGGCTCAAAGTTTTAATGAGAGTAACTCATATATTTATTCTTATTTAAGTTAGCTCACACACGCAAACCTGTGCACACGAGATTCGAGTTCGAATTAGGGTAAAGCCCATTTTCTGATATGGTATCAGAGCGGAAAAATCGCTTCCTACATGAGATTACTAGGGCTATTATGCTTGAGTCCAAAGTTTCCTCCACTTTTTTGCTTGAAGCTATATCTACACCGACATACCTGGCTAATCGAATCCCCACTCAGGTAATGATTTTTCGTACTCCTATCCAAGTATTATCAGAAAAATCCCATATTCCTCCACTATTATCTGTCATTCCCCAAGTTTTTGACTCTTCTATATATGTCAATATCCCTAAAGTAAAAAATATATATGTATCCCTAAAGTAAATTGATCCAAATTTGTCCAATGTGCTGAAAAGTGTGTGTTCGTGGGGATGCTAGGTATCAAAAGGGTTATAGATGTTATAATTCCCACAAACATCAAATGTTCGTTATTATGGATTGTGATTTTGTTAACACTAAGTACTTCTATCATGGATCTGTCCAATCAAGGGTTGTAGCGATGACGTCCTTTATTGACTTACTCGCTCATCCATCAGCGAGTTGTCACATTCTCCGGTGGCACCTCATGCACCATCGCCTCTTTCTACCTCACCCACACTCTCATCCACATCATCTCATGTGCCTCACGCAAGAGTACTACCTGAACCGACACTTGAGTTGAGTAGACCACTTGTTCCGATTCATGACAAAGGCATGGTAAGGTCAGACTTAGTAGTGAAACCTTAAAGATCCTCATCGATGGAAACTCCGGTAAGTACACTGTTTCCATCTCCTGCTTTGACTGATTCTAAGGATATTTTGGAAGTTGACCATCTTGTAGATCCTGTAACTCCTATGACTCCGAAATATATACTCTCTGATTGTTCTAATAGGGGGATTCCCAAGAAGAAATTTATCATGGAACATGATACAAAGACTCAGTGGAATTCTATTGCTGACATCGTGAGGGGGAGCATGCCTAGGCCAGCCCGAACCTTTGCTACTATCATATACAGTGAGAATTCCTCGAAATGAAGTTGAAGTTATGATAATTCCGGAATAGAGACAGGTTATGGAGTTAGAGATAAGTGCCCTTAGCAAGAAAGAGACTGGGAAAAATGTGATCTACCTTCAGGGAAGAGATGCGTTGAATGCAGATGGGTGTACACTATAAAAAGGAAGGTCAATGGCTCAATTGAAAGATTTAAAGCTTGACTTGTGGCGAAAGGATAAACTCAGACTTATGGAGTGGACTACGCGGAGACATTTTCTCTTGTGGTCAAACTCGATACAATTCATGTTTTATTTTCAATGATTGCTAATCTGATTGGGCATCTTCACCAGTTTGATGAAAGAATGTTATTCTTTATGGTGATCAGACTGAGGAAATTTATATGGAGAGGCCACCTGGTTTCTCAGTTGATTTTAGACCCAAGTTGAAGAAAGCACTTTATGGCCAGAAATATTCTGCCTGAGAATGGTGTGGAATATTTACTGTTGTGATGAAGAAATATGGTTAGACACAGAGCAATTCTGATCATACCTTGTTCCTGGAGAGACGAGATCGAGGTATCACCTGTCTTATCATTTATGTGGATGACATAGTTATTACAGGAGATGATGTTGATGAGATTTTTTTATTGGGCGGCCGTCCTCCTCCATCAAATTTTTGCGTTACATGTATCGTATGCCCAATAAAACGAGAAGAAGAAAAAAAACAAATTGAAGAAAGCCAATGGAAGACATGAACAAGTAAAGAGTGTTCATCCTTCGCAGCAGTTCCCGGACGTTCCAGCTTGGCATGCATCCTGTATTCCTTTTTTTCCGTCTTATTCCGTGTTTTGCAGAGAGCATTTTGCTCCAGTTTTCAGAGATAGTTTTTGCGGACACCCCCCCAACCGATCAGTAGATAGTGCGATCTAGGATCAGTTAGCAGCAGTAGGACAGTATCAGCATTTTAGCATCTTCCTCCGGGCATCAAAGCTTCAGACTTCCTTTGTGCATCAAGAATCATTTGGTTGAGATGAGTCCATAAGCTCATGCCTGTAGAGAGGCTTGAGAAGATGACCTCTGCTTTCAAATGTCAGTAGGTAAGATATCCATAAACTCATGTATAAGAAAAATAACAACACTCCCCCCGAAACAGCAACATTCATTTGCAGTTGCTTTTCCACCTTTTTAGCATCAGGCAGCCCTTAAGCATTAGTTACTTTTGGGTCAGCAAACCTTAAGTAGCAACATATTTTGCTAGTGCTCGTTCCAATACATCTGGTAGGATGTTGATGAGATTGAGTAATTGAGAAAGAATCTATTCTGAGAGTTCGAGATGAATGACCTGGAGATGCTTAAATATTTTCTAGGTATTGAAATGATGAGATCAAAATAGTAGACTTATACCTCTGAGAGAAAAAAATACATACTTGACCTTCTTCCTGAGACAGAGCAACTAGAGTGGAAACCAGCTGACACATCAATGTTGATGAATCATGGACTAAAGATGGTTGAGGGAGCTGAGTTGGAAGGCAAGGGGAGATACCAACACCTAGTTGGGAAGATCATTTATCTAGCTCATACATGGCCCGATATCACTTATGTAGTTAGAGTGGTGAGCCAGTTCACGCACAGTCCTAGGGTAGATCACATGAAAGGAGCCTTGAAGATTTAGAAGCATTTGAAGGGGCCTCCTGACGTCGGGATATTATATGGTCGACATGAATATCTGAAGATAGAGGCTTTCACTGATGTTGATTGGGCAGGAAGCCCCATAGACCGATAGTCTACATCTGGGTATTTTACCTTTGTTGGAGGTAATCTTGTCACATGGAGGAGTAAGAAACTAAATTTGTTGCAAGGTAAAGTGCTGAAGTTGAATTTAGAGGTATTGCACGAGTATTGACCGAGGTGTTATGATTGATTATGTTGTTGACAAAGCTTGGATTTCCACCTCAGCATGCGCGTCCTCTAATGTGTGATAACAGAGCTGCCATACATATTTCTAAGAATCCAGTTCAACATGACCGCACCGAACATGTTGAAATCGATCGGCATATTAATGAAGAAAAGCTCGAGAATAAGATTATAATGCTCCCGTTTGTGAGATCAGAAGATCAATTGGCAAATTTTCTGACAAAAGCTGTGAATGGTCAAGTATTTAGAGATGTGTTGTTTTAAGTTAGGTGTTGGACATCTCACACGTAACTTGAGGGGGGGTGTAAATTGAGAAAAGATTAATTCAAATCCTTTCCCATTATTGTGATCCCTACAAGTTAGGGATCACACCCTAGATTAACTTCCTGAATTTGAGAAGCTGTGTAGTTACATATCAAACCAAACCAAACATATCCGGTAAATTCCACCCTTAGAAAGGGTCTGGGAAGGGTAGAATGTATGCAATCATACCCCAATTCCTCAACAGGATGAAAATATTATTTCCGTGGAGACCCCTATCTCGAAAAAATACCAATAATAGTAGAATATAAAAAATAATAATAAAAAAGGAAAAGCAAGTATAACTGGGAATAATTACTTACCCCAATCATGCACTACATACATAACAAAATAAATAAATGCTTACACAAATAACGAATAAATTAAATAACTACATTTTACACTTAATAGATGAAATACAATTAGGTGAATCATACCCATTAGTATGTCTCACTTATTTCTATCAGTCCAGAGGTCAATAAGCAAATAGCTACTCGATATAGTCCTATGTATCTTTAACCATAATATGATGTCTCAAACTCGTCCTATTAGAGGTCATGTCCTCGGAGAAGTTTAATCCTATTAAATCTAACTGAATCTGCTCATCTCATGTTCTCTTAGGCCTCCCCCGCCCTCATCGTCCTTTGATTTGTAATCCTTCGACTCTCCTGACTGGCTCGTCCAAACTTTTTCAGCGTATATGTCCAAACTATCGTAACCTTCACTCTCTCAGTTTGACAATTATAGATGTGACCCTGGTGTATCTCTAAGTACCTCATTTTGAATCTGATGTAATCTCATGCGACTACACATCTACCTTAGCATCCGTTTTTCCGCAAATTTCCGCGCATGTGAAAGTCTCATTGTCCAACACTCTGACCCATAGAGCATCGTCGGTCTTATAACCGTTCTATAAAATTTTCCTTATAACTTGAGTGACATTTTTATTGCATAACACTCTAGTAGCCGACCGCCATTTCATCCATCCGACCTTGAGGCGATGGATAACGTCGTCTTTCACACATCTACCCTTTTGTCTGATGGATCCTAAATATTTGAAACTATCTTTCTGTTGAAGGGTTTGCTGGTTCACGATCCTAACTTCCATTCTATTTTCCTCTGTTTCATTGACAAAATTGCATGCCATATACTCCATCTTCGAGCGACTCAATCGGAGAACCTTAGCCTCCAATATTTTTCTCCAACGCTCCAACTTAGTATTGACTTTCTCTTTCGTCTCAGCCACTAAGATAATATCGTCTGCAAACAACATACACCATGGTACTTCATGTTGGGATTATTCTCAACATAGTTGGATTTAATTCCAACGTTGAGCATATATGTAATATAATTATGTATTGTTTA